>VOQK01025940.1:33206-44179 GCA_015052645.1 Benitochromis conjunctus | reverse complement strand
TTCATCCCTGACTTCTCTTTAGAGGTCTTAATTCTTGAACCACAGCGATCCCCAACCATCCACTGCTTTATGTTTTCTTAAAAGTCCAGAGTCTGATGCCGTGAAATGAAAGCACGCGTAGCTGTTTTACTTTCACTGTCCCACTTACTGGCAGTGGAGCCTGCAGCTGTGGCCCTGCATTGTGGTGGAGCTGTGTCTGTGTGTGTTAACCTGTATCACCCCTTCCCAGTTTCTTTCTGCCCACTCCTCAACTCACTCCCTCAAGGTAGATTCCAGTATTTCATCCTTGGCAGGCCAGGGTGAAGAAAAAAACCTGCCTCCTACACTTCAGCCCACACCAATACAGCTGAAGCTCCACTGGCAGCTTTAAAACACACTCATTTCTCCTTTCATGTAGTGGAGTCAGCGTCCTGTCCTGCAAAAAAAGAAAAAAGATTAAGGAGATGAGGACAGAAGCATCCTCAGGGTCACCCCTCTGTGTTGATTCATCCGAGCGCTCATGCTGGCATCCAGACTGTAGAGAGAAGCTTTCATGCATTGCAGTTTTGTCGGTTTAAGAGATTACATGAGTGGTATTAATGTGTAATGCTGTGACGCTGTCTACAGGTGACCATGGTGGACAGGGGGGCAGCAGAGCGAGCGTGCAAAGACGCAAACCCCATCATCGACGGCAGGAAGGCCAATGTGAACCTGGCATACCTGGGGGCGAAACCTCGCAGCTCGCAGTCAAGTAAGGATGCTCGATGCTTAATCTGCGTCTGTTTTCTTTCTTCGAAAACTCATCAAACAGGAGGTAGCACTGCGCTTCTTTTTAATCAAATGCTATTTGAAGGTTTAAAAAGGTGAGCTTTCAGTGAGTGGTTTTGGTGGTTTGATGAGCATTTAGAGCAGTGGTTCCCACAACTGGGCCATGGAACCACTCGCATGGGAAGGACAACCAGTAAAAAATGGGAAGTGAAACTCATTTGAATAAGTGTGTTTTTTAACATTTTTTTAAAAAACTAATTTGCTGACGCCGGTGTGAAATTCAAATTCAGTCCTTTTTTATTGGTAAAGATTGATAAAAATTGTGGAGAGTAGACGTGACTTTTTTGACGTTTCAAGTTGGGAATGGCACAAAAAGTAAAAAAAAACAAAACAAAACACTTTAGAGCAGGAGTCCTGCAACCATGAGAAACAAAAATCTTAGTTGATTTAAATTTGGCTCTTATGGTGCACCTCTGGATGACTTTGAATGCTGCTGCTTAAAAAAATAGAAAATATTGCTCTGTGGAAGTCCAGTTTGGACCACTTGTATTTGCACATCTGAGATTTCACTACTGGCTTAAAAACTTCATGAATTTTTGAGGATTTATGGCACCATAAATGTTGTGCACCATGAGTTGGTTTCCCTAGGTGCACATTGAGTCCATGCTACAGAGAAATAAGGTATATGAGGTTTCCACAGTGCACTATCACCAGGCTTTTAAAAAAATATAATCCACCATCACCTCATAGCAACCAGCCTGCTGGGGCCTGCATGTTCTCTCTCTGTTCTCCAGCATCCTCCCACAGTACAAAGGTATGCGTGTTCAGTTAATTGGTGATTCATCGTAGGCGTGAATGGTTGTCTGTCACTCTGTGGTGGCTCTGTGACAGACTGGCGACCTGTCTCGGATGTACCCTGCCCTACAGCCTGTGACCTTGGATTGGATAAGTGGAAAAAAAGGGATATAATGTAGTAAATTGACTCAGCCAGTGGCTTCCATAGACTTCTCTTGACAGAGATAACATGTTTGAGATTTACAGTATAGTAAGCCACAACAAATAGTCTTCTAGATTTTATGGCAGTGGGAGCAGAATTACTCTGTGCTACAGTGACAGTAGCGGGGAACCTTTCTGAAACCCATGTAAGTGGCTAACAGTGCTTCATATGCGGTCCCTGCTCTTTTTTTTTTTCCCCCAGAGACAAACATTGCCTCATATCCATTCTGTTAGTTTCAGCAATCTTCCTCCAGGAATTTGCCAATATTTGTAAGTCCTTATACTGATGCTGTGGTTATTAATTCTCATAATGAGATGAAGATTGTTATTCTCTCAATGAATAAAAAATTCAAAAATTGGAGAAAAAACAGTAGTCGGAAAACTTCAGGAGGCGTCTACAATGCTGAACAGGCCAGTCACAGTTGTTGCGGGCTGACTCGACACAACATGTAGTTACGTTACTCGGGAGGTTACAGCATGGGGCTCAGAGGGGTTTGCAGTTACGTCGTAGGTTACGACTTACATTTTCTGACTTACAAGTATAAATTGGGCATCACCCTGAGCGCAGAGACAGTCGAAGCCTTGAGTGCCAGCTGAAGACAAGCTGAAGACAGCTGGCACTCAAAGCTTGGGTGCCAGGTGCCGGCTGAATAAATCCATTCACAAGCCACCGTTCGTTCTGTGTATTCTGTGGAGACGTTACTGGAAGTATAACGTGACTATGATACATCATGAAGGTGAATATCACAGCCTGTGATAGTCTGCAAGGAATGCTTGGAACAACACTGATTTGCATGAAGACCCTGGTTATGATCAAATGTCCAGGGTACATGTTGGCAGATCGGGAAACTGCATGTTATAAGCATGTTATTCAGGTTTTACCTCATTCTGCCACAGCTTGTAGTTAGCAACTAATTTAAAATAAAAATATAATAGGGAAATATAAAGGAAGCAGAATAATGTAAGCCTTAACGTGTAGTGTCTCTTTTAGTTTTCTTTACTGGGAAACTGAATCCAGCACACTGTTTGATGTGTGAAATGTAAAAAAGCTGCAGGTAGACAATCAAAAATCTGGATACTATTGAAATCATGTAAACAGAAATATGAAGTCTTCTTGTGTCCCATATAACGGCACATTCTGAATAGGATCAGACTCATTTACAGTATATGTACTTCTAACCAGCTAAAGGCCTTCTGCGTTGTTGAAAGAACAAAGGGAGCAAATGCTCTCAAGCAGGCTTCAAGTCTCCACATATTTACATTTTACTGAAAGCGATGTTGACACAGAGCTTTGTGGAGGACAAGAGAAATCACAAAAAAATATAAATATATGCTTAAATGTGAGATTAGTTGGAAAAATCATGGACGACCACTGGCATGCCTACCATACCTACCATACATTCACTCCTTGTGTGCTTGAGTTTACGCACAAGCTTTTCCGCCGCCGGGCTTTTTCAGAGATAACCACCACCGCACATGTTTTGTGCTTCCCCTTCGACATCTGGGTGCACACCAGACCTTGACAGCAGCTCTTCCTCGCTACTCCGTTTAAAACGTGCTGGGCTGAAATGCCATGGAGTGTAGGTGTGATTGACAAACAGCGGTGCCAACAACAACTGACTGTGTGTCCTTATTTCTGGGCGAGGGCTGCGATGCAACTCCCCAAGCATGCGGCTGATGGGAGATGGCAGCGCTTGGTATTTTGTTATTGTGTGCAAGAGTAGCGAGAGAATAGGAGAGCGGGGAGAAGGCGCAGAAGAGTAAGAAGGGGACGGGACTGTTAAGAGCAACAAATAACAGCGTGCCTGTCTCCTCTTTGTCCTGGTGAAGAAAGGAAAACGTGCAGTTAGATATAAGTTTGAACAAAAGGAGGAGGGGTGATGAAGTCATGTCAGTACAGTAAAAAAGAGGAATGGGAAAGAATAAATAGCTGCAGGAATGTAAAGATGAAGTCAGAGGAGGCGCAGAGAGGAGGAGGATAAGTTTCTCCTTTCTTACTCAGCCTCAGCTGATTCCCGATGAAGTCTGGAGGCAGGGAGGTCACAGATGTTTGTGAGCAATAGAGTGCATCATTATTTGTGCGAGTGTGTATGCTGGGGGAATAACAGTCGGCCTGTGATACTCCCGTATACATGCTAACCTCTGAGAGAGGAAAAAAACAGACAAAGAGGGAGAGAGCGGCTCTGTCCTTGTCTGCCCGTCTCTTCTGTTGTCTGTATAGCCAGTAGCTAAAATATCCCGCCTTACCGCTGCCTCTCTCTTTGTCTTTGTCTCTGTCTGCAGGTCTTTCTGTTGGAGTTCAGCAAGTCCATCCTACGTGGGCTCAGAGGCAGTATGGGTAAGACGGGGAAGAATCAATACCACTGTTTCCAACACTCTCTCTTTCACTCTCTCTTACCTGCCTCCTCCTCCTCAACACAATACATTTCACTCCTCCGCCCTTGACATTTGTGAGCACTCGCTCCTTTTCTGCACTTGGGTCTCGGTAGTCGCTGGCACTCTGCAGCGCCTCAAGAATGTATTCGACCCTGTGCCTGTTTCTATATCGGTGCACTGGCTTTTGATGTCTTCTGTTGTCTCTCTCTCTCTTTCTGGTCCATTAAACCCATGAGAAGCTCAATTCTGAATTTCACTCATGCATGAGTTGGGCTTCACCGAGGCAACAAGCTTTTTAGTCAAACTACCCTCCATCCCTTCTTTTTCTCCCCCTTCCACACACACACATGTGCTTCCTCACATTTGTGCACACAGAGGTTGTTGCATCACCATAGTGCCACTCATGAGTCAGTGTGCAGTTGTGTAATAGAAAGTGGTGTTTTTAACACCCTCTAAAAACTCTGAACATGATCCCAACTGGCTGCAAGATTGAGACTGTGGCAGGAAACGAGAAAAACAAGAGTCTACAAACATTCAGGTGCTAACATGTTTACTGTGCTCACTGCTCTTAGCTGTGTATATGGACATCCATAACAATCAAAAAAAGCTTAATCTTGGTTGTTATGGTGCACGCTTTTGACCTTTGATGGTTCCTAGACTTTCTGCAGCCAGCAGGAGTGTAATGTCTTCACTGCATATAGCAACACCAGTGCCAGCTAGTTAATTGATTTTATATGTGTTGTTCTGTTGTTTGGTGTCTATCTTCATTAGCATTGCATAAGAATTTGGTATGTTGTTTTTGTTTTTTATTTTGGGTTGCACGTGTAGGCAATAGAGCCTCAGAATTATACCACAATATTTCAAGAAAACTTGTGATCATACTGAGCAAAGTTTTATCAGTGATTGCAGCTTGTAGGCACCAGCATTTATTAGTGCAAACAACATGAAGGGCAGTTCCAGTGTGATTCTGACGCCGATGACAGACTGCTTTTATTTGAAGTGTGAATTTATTGCCACAAGGTGACAAGACAGCAGCATTATAGTGCAATTGCATTTGGTCTTCCTGTTGTATGGAGTGAAGCTAGCGAGCGCTCCAGCAATGCTCGGTTGAGTCGTTTGTTTACTTTTGGGTTGCACATCACAAACCGCTAACATGTCCTCATAACCCTAACCCATCATAACCCGGTTGAATTTAATGGTGTATGTTTGCCTCAAATGTTGAACAAACAAAGTTTGCTGTTTCCACTTTTCCACTCGTGGTAACAATTTAAATAGCTCCCTTTTTAGGCACTGCTGCGCTTTGTGCGTGCTAGGGATGTTAAATCCATGGCATTGCTAAATCATTGATATCGTGAGATGACACTTTTTATGACGGAAAATTGTGCTGGAATTATCGTGGATGGTACGCTGCGGCACAACCCTAGAGCACATGCAACAGTTTGTGCAACTGTCACGATCAAATGCTGCAAATATCATTGCAGAATGTTTGATGTAAGACAAGATTACTCTGTCAAAATTCGCACATCTTGCAAGTATTGATTAAATGATGCCACCACAGTTGTGTCTCTTTTCATAGGTATTTGCCTACAGAAAGAGTTTTCAACCAACACAAACATGCTACCATGCAGTCCCCCAAAATCCCAATTGCATGTTGCTCGAAGTTGATGACACTGGGCGTCAGTGAAATGTTGATTGGCTGGTAATTGGGCTGTACCAGAAAAGGAGGGGGTGGGGGGGTGGGTACAATGGATTTCAGCAGGAATACGAGAAGCATGAAAAAGTGTAAAAGATGGGAAAAAATACAATATGATAAGTACAGCCAGCAGCTGCACTGAACGCGTTTCAGTATTTTTAACACTCGGTTTCACTTTAATTTCCCTTTAAGTAGTTTATAATAGTGCTCTGTGTGGAGGTTTGCACACTGATCAGAAGTGTTGTTTCTTTTGAAATGTTGTACACTTGCACACTCACTAAGTCAGGATAAAATGCCTGTTTTGCAACTAGTTTCCGACATCACGGTGTATGTCAATATCTCATGTATCAGAGTACAAAGGATTTAATGCCAAATTACTTAAGAGCTGAATGGCAACAGATGTATCGTGCTGGTGAGCTGGTGCTGGTTTCTTGGGAAGAATCAAACCTTTCTGGGAAAGTGTAATTCACGGGTGACGGACGTTCTCATTCAGTGTCCCAGAGTTTCAGTGTGAACAAGAAAGGAAATCTTAATGACTCAGTTCCTGAGTAAAACAAGGGGGATGACTCATATCATAGACTGCTGCAGACAGTAGAGAGAGACAGTGCAGGTTGAGCTGATGTGTTGTTGTTGATGACTGGATGGATGACTCTTCTTCTTCTGGCAACACCTACTTAGTCTTGACTCAGATGTTTGGTGTATTGCCGGTGAGGAGGTGATCTTAGGAGAGGATGTTACCAATCGTCACGGCTCTCTCCTTGATTTTGCTTTGTGTGTCTGGGTTTGCTGTTGACTTTTTGAGATTAATTTCAAAATCAAATCGCTTCTATTTTAGTCTTTGGCTGTCAAAAATCTGAAGTTTTAGTGATGCGATCTTCTATATTTTAGAGGTATTTTAAGGAATTTACAGGATGTAGCGTTTTGGAATGATCTCTTCGCTCTGATTTTCTGAAGGCTGTCAAGTTCCGATCCTGAGGCTACAGAAAAGTCCATTAAAAACCTCAACTGTTCTGAGTGCTATTAATATTGCAGTCCTCAATTTCTGAATGAGTGATGAGGGAATTGAGGCTGACCCAGATGAGTCTATGAATGAGTGATGAGGGGTTGATAGAAAGTCTCCCAGAGTGCGAGAGGAGATTTGACGCAGAGGGAGTCTTTTGTTAATCTCTGCTTGCAGGAAGAGTCACAGTTTGACACCTTAGACTGAAGAAAAACAGCAGAAAACATCACCTGGCACATCCCAAAGGCAAACACAAACCAGAGGTGGCATTTTGTTTGTTAGGGTTAAAACACCTCCAAATTCAGGCTGTGTGTAATGCCTGTACGGTTTGCAGGTAGCAGTTTGAATTGCTGAGAAACTATTGGGACATCTGTGAAGAAAATAAATGAGAAATATGAGTTGAAGCAAGAGCACTTTCTGTTTTCTGTCAGTGTGAACTGGTTATCTTGAGGATTGGACATCCCTATAAAGAACATCAGATTATCAGTATTCAGTCAGCGTCTTTAGCTTAGTAGTTAAAGATCCAGTTAATTTAGCTTAGCTCAAAGATTGGAAACATTGGATAAAAAAAACACACACACACATTTGGTTGTTAATAAAATCCACCTACAAGTAATTTTAAACCTAATTATCAAGTTATATTTTTTATATTACTGTGGTGTAAAATACAAAAACACAGTCAAGGTAAAGTCATCTTACACATCGAGACATAAGACATCATCTAGCCCTTAGCATCTCTTAAAATTAGGTAAGTACAGCCTGTGAAGAGCAACAACATGTCACACTAGATTGTGTCATTATTTATTCAACACAAACTAAACCAAAAATGCAGAAGCAGTGTGTGAAAAACAAACTGTATTCCACGATTCAATAGATAGAGCCACATTTATCAGCAATAACTGTCTGTTGCTTCAGTTCATTGAGGTTTGCAGACTTTGACTGGGTTCTTTTTCCTGTCGCCTCACACATGCAGCAGACCAATGTTGGGCCAAGCTTTAGGTGTTGAACAGATGGCCTCACATTTGACTCTAGAATACTTTGGTACTAACATCAGTTCATGGTCACCTCAGTGGCTGAAAGGTTCACAAGTCCTGTGGCTGCATAACAAGTCCAAATCACCCCCCGTTTCCAAATGTGATGGTGTGCATCATGGCATCTTCGGTCGCGTCTGTTCAAAGGACATTGTTCCCAAACTCTTGTGTTGTTTTCAGATGCAACTTTGAAAACCTAAGCTGTGTTGCCATATTCTGTACTGACAACCCTTCCAAACAAGCCACATTTATTCAGTCTTTAGGTTTTTTGCAGTTTCTCTGACCATTGCACAGTCTGATTTGCTGTTATGTTCACTCCTGGGAAGATTATTGGCACATTATGTTAACACATTATGTGAATGCTCCAGACCAGCAAAAGGCCTAAACCAGGGGTCTCCAACTCCAGGCCTCGAGGGCCAGCGTCCTGCAGGTTTTAGATAACACCCTGGGTCAGCACACCTGAATCAAAGGATTAGTTCATTAGCAGGCCTCTGGAGAACTTCAAGACATGTTGAGGAGGTCGTTTAACCATTTAAATCAGCTGTGGTGGATCAAGGACACATCTAAAACCCGCAGGACACCGGCCCTCGAGGCCTGGAGTTGGAGACCCCTGGTCTAAACCTTTGCTTTAATAGAGTTAACTGTTAACTGGCAACAGTCTTGAATGTTTGCCACTTGTGAATAATCTTTTCCACTGTAGAATGATGGACTTCAAATTGTTATAACCTTTCCCAGATTGGAGGGCAGCAACAACTGCTTCTTTAAATTCACTGATGATGCCTTTACTCTTTGGCATCATGTTAACACACATCTGAATACTCCAGACCATCAAATTGTTAAGCAGCTCTTACGTACCCTCGTAATTGCTATGAAACCAGTAAGGGTGTACTTAGTTTTTCACATGATGTCATATAATAACAGTTTAATACTTAGTATTTTACAGTTCATCTGAGATTGTGTTTACTAATTTTTTAGACCTGCTATGAGCCACATTATATGTGATAGGTTTTTTGATATGTAAAGCATTAGATTTGAAAGAGGGTGTACTTTTTTCCTGTGTCTGTATCGGTCAAACTGACAACTGATACTCCAGCTTCTGAAACTCAGATCCATGAAAACTACCGAGTGGGCTTTTATTTTGAAGAGTTGCTACTTTAAAAAAGCAAATTGTCACAACTGAGAAATGAAACTAGCAAATGCTGGGCTGTTTTTGTGTCATAGCTGACAAACATGACTAATTTCTGACTAATATTGTTGGTTTGGTTTAGGAGATCTCAGCCTGTGCTGCTTTGATTTCAACCACGCAGTTTTTAAAAATCTCCTGTGTGCAACAACTGCGTGCATGTCAATGCTGAAAAAAAGTGAAACAAATACATTCGTTTTGAGCATCCCCCTCTGTTTTTCCTCTCCAACACTGCATACTTTGAGGCCATCTTACCGTCAGTTCATGATGTGTCTCATAAACAAAGTTGAGTTTCATTGTTAGAGGGTGTATCAAGGGAAAAATCTGTTGCAAAAGAAGAAGCAATACCAGTGTCTGCCACAGCGTTAACCTCAGGAGATCTCAGTGCTCCACAGCTGCAGGTTACTGCCTTTTAATCAACAGGAAACCGTCTATTTTGAATTACTGCTATTACTGCTAACGTCGATTTTGATCTCTTTGGTGCAGATAAGAAATCAAATCTGCTGTTTGAAGGTAGGATACCACTGCTACTGTTCTGTATCCACCACAGTGAAACAAGCTGACAGAAGAAGACTTGAGCTAATATTGACTCCTTAAACAAATGTGAGAGAAGTTGTTTAAACTGGAGTGTAGATTTGACAGAAATTACACGTTTAAACTGGGGATAAATAAACCTTACAGCCTGAGTAATGTCTAGATTTTTCAGTTTCTTACGCGCAAAGGGCACATCTGTCCCAGCTCAGATCTCTCTGCTCCGAGGCTCGATGTGTCTGTGACATGATCGGTATGACTGCAGTCGGTTTCAAACATTTCTTGGCTGCATGAAGGACTTTTATTTTAGGATCAACTAAAAGAAATAGTCCAAGGTTTAAACAGGGTCATGCTGTTGAGAAAGAACAGTAGCTTTTCCAGTCTTTAATCACAAGATAGTTGGGCATTCACCGTTTTATAAATCTTCAACTTGTTTTTCCTAACTAATGATCTTCATATTTAACTTTATTGAACTGATTGGGATCTTTTTGTGTGTGTAAGATGTTGCTGTTCAATTCAATTTTATTTATATAGCGCCAGATCACAACAACAGTCGCCTCAAGGCGCTTTAAGGCGCTGTTGTCACAGTTTCTTTTTTTATTCTGCATTTTTGTTAACAGTTGCATTTGTGTATGCAAATATACACTTTGTTAATTACACGCATTCAACTGGTTGTTAACACAGAAATCTAATCAGCCAATCATATGGCAGCAACTCGGTCCATTTAGGCATGTAGACATGGACAAGACAACCTGTTGAAGTTCAAACATAGGATCAAAATGAGAAAAAATAAAGGTTATTTAAGTGACGTTGAACATGGCATACTTGTTGGTAACAGTACAGGCTGGTCTGAGTATTTCAGAAACTGCTGATCTGCTGGGATTTTATCACACAAACATCTCTAGGCTTTACAGAGAAGGGTCCAAAAAAGAGAGAAAACATCCAGTGAGCGCCAGTTCTCTGGGTGAAAATGTCTTGTTGATGAAAGAGGTCAGAGGAGAATGACGAGACTGCTTCAAGCTGATGGGAAGGCAATGGTAACTTAAAATAATCCCTCTTTAAATGCAGGAGAGAATCTTTAAATGCATATCACACAGCACAGCAGCAAAGACATCACCCGGTGTCACTTTCATCAGCTAAGAAAACTGAGACCATAATTCACCAAAATTGGACAATAGAAGATTTTAAAAGGTTTAAAAGGTTTGCATCATGCTTGTGCAACTGACAAATCTGCACCAACTTTGATTGTAATTGGGATAAAATGTAGTTTATAATTTATTTTTTGACTGCACTTTCATTAGAATTTAATTTTTTTTTAAATGGTGAATTGTTATTATTATTATCTTTTTATTAAAACAAATAACCAGTGAGTCAAGGAGGCCTCAGTAATAAGAAATTATGCATATTCCTTTAGCG
>VOQK01025940.1:2400-20874 GCA_015052645.1 Benitochromis conjunctus | reverse complement strand
TTGATGATTTTGGCCAGAAGTCATTCGGCTGATTCTAATTTTAGATGTGAGATTATCCCATGTGCTCGTTATGCCCTCTTCTGGCCAAGATTATTTAATACAACTCACACTTTCTCTCGCATTCTTTTAAATTGCATTCATAACATTTAAAGGCGAAAAAAGCAAAGACGAGCCGACCCTCGTATCGAGATTTTTTTTATGTTTATTTTCATTGAAATTCTTATTGAAACGCTTTGTGCTCCCAGTAAGGATCAAATAATAAAAGGAGACTCAATGTAAAACTCGCACAGCCGATCAGCAGACCTACTCTTGAAGTCTGGGATACAACATTTGCTTTCGATTGCGCTGGTTCAGAACAAAAAAAGCAGATGGTTTATGTAAAAATGAATATCATACCAAATAGCACAGTGAAGGGGGAGGAGAAATGGTAATGTCTTAAAAATTGGGGGACAAAAAATGAGCACAATCAATGGTTACGAAACATGAGAGCGGTAAAACGAAATAAAAAGTACTGTATGTGCAATCTCGATCGCACACGTACACACATAAACGCACTCACTTGCAAACACACCCAAACGTACAGGCGCAGGCGCACACAAAGGCACACACTCACTCTCACGCACACACTTGCGCGCACACACACAAACAAACCCACAGATAAATTGTAGTGATTGAAAATAATGAAACCCTGGTTAAATCTAATGGTATCATACATCCACGTCTTGTGTGTGAAGTGCAGAAAACAAAACAAAAAAGAAACTAAAATGGAGAAGAAAAAAAAATTCTTGCGAATAATGAAAAGCATGCCCATCTTCACTGGTCTAACCCAACTTGAAACGACCACAAACCCAGAAGTGCTGTCCTCTCTATCCACCCCTCTACTCCACCCCCACCTGCTCCATGCTCTTTTATCCCTCTCACATATCATTCCCACATCCCTGCCTCACCTCCGTCCTACCCCCCAGTCTCCTCCCCTCCTCAAATTTCTCTGCTGGATTTTAGGGTTTCCACATGCTTCTGCATTGCAGATCAAAAGCCTGCCTGGGAGGAGGATGCAGGCGGGCAGGGAGAGATGGGGCGGCTACTGGTTCAATCCCAGGTCACCATTTATGAAAACACAAAGTCCAGTTCAGAATACAGAGAGAGGACTGGGTGTAGAGGAGTGTTGTTGTGTGTTGAGGTTAAAGGTGATGAACCTGCATGTTTTTAGAGTGGCACTGGAAAATGTTGTTAGGTGTTAGTCTACACGTGAGTTGTCTGGGTTAGTTTTGTGTCTGTGTGTGTGTGTGTGAAGGCACTGGGTGGGGGCAGTGGAGGTGGGGTTGGTGTAGCGCAGGGCCTTGTCCCTCATCCCTCGGCCTCAGTCAGAAAAGGGGAGAAGGGGCAGGTTTATAGGGCTTGTGTCTTGAGCTCGATGGGCTCCCCGCGGGTGTCCTGCTGGGTCTCGTTCTCGGGAGGTCGACTGCCCTTCAGTGTGGCCAGACGCTCGGACAGACCCCTCATGCGTGGGAACAGCATGAAATCATACAGGAGGGCGCCCATGGCACCTCCTATCATAGGCCCGACCCAGTACACCTGCCAGCAGCAAAGTTAACATTTATCAGCTGTTGCGTCACTTCTGAGACGTCCTAAAACAGAAGAAAGGTGAGGGAAGATCGATCGTATCAGGTCTTACCCAGTGGTTGATAAAGTTTCTGAAGATCACAGCAGGGGCAAAGGACCTGGCAGGGTTCATTCCAGCACCCGTGTAGTACATCTGAAACACAAGAAGCATGTTTTTAATATTTACACTTCTGTATGAATGCATTTAAGTCTAGATTTTATGCTACGACCATGTGTCTTTACCCCCATGAGATGTCCGATGGTAACAGAGAAGCCGATGGAGAGGGCAGCAGATCCGAGACGCCCATTTCTCCTCTCGTCAGTCACAGCGAAGATGCAGATGACAAGCTGCATGGTGAGGAAGACCTCCACAGTGGTGGCCATCCCCAGGCTGATGCCAGGCTGCAGCTGGAAATACACAAATATGATAAAAGCTGATATTTGGGCTGAGAGGAGCAGTGAATGAATGAGTGTTAATGTATTTAATTTGAATCCAACCATGGTTTCCTATCTTAACACATTAAACCTGAATTGGTACTACAAACTCTAACTCTTCCCAACATTGCTACACTTGTTTCCTGAAACATCCCTCTTTGGTCTTTACCGTGTTCATTGCCATGTTGCCTCTCATGTTGCCGGGTGTGACCCCATACAGCACAGCAGCCCCGGCTACAGCACCCAGGCACTGGGCAGCAATGTAGAAAATGGCGCGGAAAAGAGACATCTGTGAGCCGACAAGGTAGGCAAAGGTGACGGCAGGGTTGATGTGGCCGCCGCTGATGTGGCCGATGGACTGGATGAGGGTAGCGGCTGCCAGCCCAAAGCACAGGGCCACGTGAAGGACATGATGAGGCCCAGTGGTCCAGCGCAGGGCAGCGCCCATGCCAAAGAACACAAAAAACATGGTCCCGAAGAACTCAGCAAAAACTGCCCGCCAAAAATTCATAGACCGGAACTCCCACATGGTGACGGTTGAAGCTCTCCACCAGATGAAGAGGATTCTTCAAAAATAAATCTAGAAAAGGTAAAATGTGTACCTTTTCAATCCTCTTCAAAAATAAAAATAAGAGTCTCCCTTTTGTAGTCAGCTTACTAAGCTGACCAAAAACAGGCAGAAAGTCAGTTTAAAGACAAAACAGGATTTCAGCACGTCAACAGACGAATCCACTCAACGGATCTTTTACCAGACTGGGTTGGTGAAGTCAACTCAGCTGCATTCGCTTGCCACCTCTGTCCACCTGTCCAAAGACATAGGTGTGAGATAATGTGGGAGTGTGGGAGGAGATCTCAGGTGGAATGGTTTGTCAAGAAGAGGTGGGCATCAATGCTAAAGGGGTGTTTCTAAAAAAAGAGACGGGGATAGATAGTGTCCAGTGGACCTTTTAGCCTCTCTGACGGAGGGGAGAGGGCCAGACTGGCGCTTTATAACACCCCCCCAGGGGCCCCAGGTGACGCCATAATCCCCCTGTAGGGCCAAGGGCGGGGGGCAGCAGTGCTGGACATCCTAAATCAAACAAACTTAACTCCTCTGTCTCCCTGCACATAAGAGCGTATGGCCAAAAGAGATGTAACATTGCTAAGAAGGAAAAAAAAAACTATTATGTGAAAATGAGTGAGAATTTTGGGGGGTTTTTTTAATTTAGAGTGAGGTAGTAACATTTTGCAGGAAAAAAAAAGTCACAACAGAGTGTATTCATCTTCAGAAGCAGTCAGAAATGACAGAAGGAGTTACAGTGAAGTGCAGTTTGAGCTGAATTTTCTTTGGGGAATATGTCATCTGTTGACATATCATAACTTTCATTATCAGGGGACACGCATTAGGACAAAAAACACACATGTATGCACAAAAACACACATGCACACATTCAAATAATACAGTTGGGGCCCCGGACGGAAGTGTCCAAAGCTAACAGTGCTGGCCTGACCGATACACTGAAATGCCTGACCCTGTGAAACCATTGTCCGTACAAGTATCTGGGCTACGTATGGACAGAGACAAGACAAAAATACATACAATATTAAACCGAAGCACAAGCGACAACAGCTGGCAAAGCATTTTCTCAAATTTGCAAAGCTAAATGCCAAAGTGCATGTTTACATTTACAGCTTCTGCTTATTGGTGTGCACATAATTAATCCTGCCAGTGATAATCAGCAATCTTTAATTAGCAGCAATCATTGCAGAGGGCTGGAAGTGTGAGCACTTTAACCTTAACTTGACACCGCCTCAGGGTTCAGTGCGCACTGACACCGCCCCACAGCCAGCGCCATTTGGTGGAGCTAGAAAATATTGGAGAAACATGTTAATCTGGCTGATGTGTGCAAAGAAGGGGGGGCAGCAGCAATGCGGAGAGGAAACAGTGAATCAAGCAGCAAACCAACAATAATTCACACAACGCAGCAGATTGTGCCTTCTGTTGTGACAGGAGCTTCGAGGAGGTGCTTAGCAGAGGTTTGCAGTATGTGAGGCTGTGATGCAGGAGGACATACGACCAAAGCCCTGAACGTTCTCAGTGTGTGCGCGAGGTTGGGGAAAGGGGAGAGGTGGAGAAGGGCAGCGGGGATGCGGGGGAACGATGGGGTTACTGTGCAGCACCGGGGCATCGCGCCGACCAGCCGAGAGACATCACTGGTGGAGGAGTGTGTGTGCGTGCGTGTGTGTGTGTGTGTAGTTAGGGCGTGATGAATGCAGATAGCTGAGCTTGCTGTTTTAACTCCCTTTTATACATGTTAGAAAGAACACACACAATGCAAAATGCTGGCAGCACAGTGGCAGTTATAGCTATTGTGCATGCTGTATGTGTGTCTGTGAGTGTGTGTGCGCATACTGTTTTTTGTATAACTGCATGCACATTTAAGAGTGCGTGCAAGTGTATGAAAATTACACATATCAACACAGGACAAATATACA
Organism: Benitochromis conjunctus; assembly: GCA_015052645.1. Taxonomy (NCBI): domain Eukaryota; kingdom Metazoa; phylum Chordata; class Actinopteri; order Cichliformes; family Cichlidae; genus Benitochromis; species Benitochromis conjunctus. The sequence continues at coordinate 16,362 of VOQK01025940.1, read as the reverse complement.
ATAATAGACTTAATTTTATATTTAATATCACATATTTTAAAGGGTTAGTCCATCCAGTTTCTTTACAGATCATTTGTTGTTGATTGTACCACGCCTGTGACTTCAGACAAACTAAAGCAAATTATCAGTAAAGAGCAACTTTTTTCTATTTCGACTGAACAATTAAACTGCAAACATGATAAACACATTTTAATATGAGGCAAAAATAAAGGCGTGCACTCCCACGCACAAATATGTTTAAAGGTTTCACCAAAGCATTGTCTCTCACCCACATACACGCGTATGCTCAGTGTTTCCATTTCAAATTACAAAGCGTGTTGTGACTGAAGGTGTTCTTTCTGTAGAGCCATTACAGAGGAATGAAGGTCCATTTGATTGTGAATAGGAGGCCTCAGAGAAGAGATAGACGCTAACAGGCACAGACATGAGAGAGATGCTGGATGAGAGCGTCATTGAACCCACGGTGCAGGCTAAGGACCTCTTTAGCATTTCAAAGCATTCACAAACACAAGATGCAACTGAAACATAAGGGTGTTTTCAGCAGGATTTCAATGAGTCTCTGTTAGAATTATAATGACATGCAAATGTGAATACTGAATCTCACAGTATTGGCTACACTTTTACATACACTAATGATAGACAACAAGGACCTCAAAGGTCACATCCAGTCCCTTTAATATTCTGCTTCTACATTACATTCTTCCCCAGGCGCAGTGAAAAAAGGGGGAAAAATGAAAATTATCGTGTGCTTGTAATGCACCAGCAGAAGGTGAGCATTGTAACCCTCCCTTTGTTGCCTTATTATCACATGTGGGATTTATATTAACTTTGGTTCTTTGAAAACAACAAACATTAGCTGCATGTGGCCCATAAACCGTGTTACTCTGAAGAGGAAATGGGAAGTTTTGCCATTTACAAAAGAAAAGCTGAGTTTTATCTCCATATCACACAGTCTGGACTTTTTTCTCCATGCAACTCATGTCTTCTAGCTTTTTGTTAGTATTACTACTGCTAGTGTTATCACATTTAGGAATAAGATTACATTTTTTACGTAATTTTACTGCATCACTGGAACTTTAAGACATTTCTGTTTTTGTGCTATGAGGCTCACAATAAAGATTTTTTTTCACCTACTCTGAGCATTGGAAACAAGTTGTGAACAGATTTCATCATCTTTTATACAGTAAATGCATAACTTTAGTACGTGCACATCTGGGGGTCATATTTCTGTCTTTCTGGTAAGTCCAAGTCCAACAATGATTCTCTTTTGTCTCTGTTTTTAGTCCTATTTTGTGAAATTAGACAAAATATCTATGAAAAAAAAATACCAGGTGGATTTTAGTCTGACTTATTTTTAGTAATATTTCAAAATTTTGAGTTAGGTATTTCAAAATTTTAATTTATTGATTCTAACTTCTGACTATGTCAAAATTTTTAGATACCCAACTAAAAATTTGAGATGATAAACAAGCATAAACAAGCTTCCATAAACTTCAAACTGTAAATTGTAAATTAAGATTATCTTCTTTAGAATATAATTTGGCATTTGACTGTATAAATTGTGCATTTGTACACTCATTTGTAACATGGAGAGATGGGAATATTTCCAATATTCATATTTTTGAATCACTTCCATGAATTTAGCTGCAGAATGACTGGAAACTGGAGCTCTTCAAATGTAAGAAGAGCTGCAGATTTATGCGATAATTCTCTGTGAATCAAATTTAACGACTGTTATTCAGCAAAAAGTACAAATTTTAAGCTGCAGTTAATTTCCAGCTTCTTTCAAAATCAAATTAATCTTGTATATGTAGCTAACCTACTAGTTGGCCAGCTCATAAGACAAGAACTGGCCAAATATAACATGAACCTCCAAAGACCAAGCGTACTGTGAGATCTTTCAGCTGAACTTGTCACAGTAGTAAAAGTACACTTGAAAGACTAATAATGGCCCCTCCGTTCAATTTTCCTAGAAATCAGAACAGTGAAGTATCTCATTGAAATTCATTCTCTGGGCATCTTTTCTTGGGCATGTTTTATACACTAAGAGAGAAATACTGTGCTTTATGCTTTGCACCATTTTATGACAGTTGTGGTTGAACTGTTTGCTTACCTGATTCCAAAAACTGTCTTTTTTTGTGCAGAAATCTTCCAAAAATATTTACTAAAAGTAGAATAATTTTTCCAATACTATATAGTATGATATTCCATGACGTTTTGTTATTTGGAGAGCTTCTCCACTATTAGTGTTTTTATTTTTGATACTTGAGTATGTTTTACTGCTGATACGCTTACATTATTTAGACAGATGGTCAAACAACATCAGACATATTAATATTAAAAATAAATAAATAAAAGCGATTATTTGTGAAAATAAATAGTAACCGTATCCCATTGTGGTGCATTTTGGTGCGCCAACACAACCTGGGGTCTCTGTATGGCCACACTCAAACTGCAATTCAAGAGTTAAACTGCTTCTTCATCAGGATGTTAAGATTGCCATTAGATGACATTAAACTAAATGGTCAGTCTACTGAATATACAATCTTTGGATTATCGAGCACTTCTGTCTGCTTTTGTATATTACAGCATGTCATGTGGGATCAATTTCAACCTTTGACACACCTTCTTCCTTTTCTTTTGTCCCCATCACCATTTACTTTGATTACACGTACACCAGAACGTCTTTTTAAAAATTGCTGTGTGAAAATTGAGTGTGCTTTTTTGGTGCATGTCTCTTCAGTTGTTTTCCTGCTTGCTGGCCTGCTTGGCTCTCATGGCGTTCTGCGTGACTGTAGACAGCGACGATCCGGTCATGCTTGCCGTCTCCACGATCTCGATGTCCTTACAGGTCAAACAGGCCACCAGCTTCTGACGGGAGGCGCTGCGTGCAAAGAAGAACTCATGGGACATCCCTGCCAGTATGGCCCCAAGCACCGGCCCGATCCAGTAAACCTGCAGATGGGCAAAAGACAAATGCTTTACAGTGAGGTATATGAGATGGGTTTTAATGGTATCTAAATGATCTAAGACAAACAGAAGAATCCATTAAACTGAAGTACTGTTAGATTTGACATTATCTCCTCCACCAGTGAGGTTATGTGATTGATCTTACTTATTTGTCTGTTTTTCAAAGGATTACTCTGAAAGTTTTTGACACGTCTGCATGAAACTTTTTTACCGGAGATGACGATTGCCTCAATGATCGGCCTTCAGAGTTAATAAAGATGCAGATCCAGGTATTTCTCCAACAATGCTTTACCATTGCAACTGTTGTAGCTTTAGATATAGAAATCTAATTTTAAAAACTAAATTTGACAAACATCCTGAAATTCTCAAGAAAATTTTACAAACTATTTCAGATCCAGATCTCCTTCAGGATACAGGGACTCAGTTCATGTGTGATGCAGTTTCTGCTCGAGTTAGATTTTAAAAGCTGGAGCTAATTTGAACTGTTTTATCCACCCTGTAGTTTGGTCTCATCAAAAGATAGATCTAAAATATCCTGAACAGATTAATAGAAGAAGAAAAAAAAGACAATAAAATTCTGTAAATGTCCCTTTCTTTTTTTTCTTTCTTTCTTTAAGTGTCTAATTTTTATCTTCTGATGTTTAAAATGAAAAAAAATCTCTTATGAAACAATTTAAAGACAAGGGAAATGTCTCCATTCTTTATATAAAAAAAATAAAACATTTTAGAATACAATGCCATTTTATAAGATCTTAATCTGAAAAGAAACACATAATAGCAAACAATAGAAAAAAGTTCAATATTTGTCTTTATGGTGTAGCAAAAAATTAGTTCTTCAAAATGAACCCATGTATATGTAGATAATTTTGTTGACTTTACTTACACTGCACTAAAAATCATGTCTTACAGATTGTTACTAACTTTTGTCCACCGACCAAAAATGTGTGTTTCCAAAAAGACGGGCTTGGATTTTGGATTTGTGTCTCACCCAGTGGTCTTCCCAGAAGCCTGTGATGATGGCTGGACCCAGCGAGCGCGCGGGATTCATACTCGCGCCAGAGAACCGCGCCTGAAAAAAAAAACAACTAACATCACAATAAGGCTTTTTGTCTTTCTACATGAGGATAATGTAGCTTTAAGATTTAAAGACATATATTTTTATAATTAAAGTTTTTTTTTTTAATTGATGGCAAAAGGAATATAACAACAAATCAGGTCTTTTGCTTCTATAAAAGTGATTTTAAATAACATAAAAAAAAACACTTATGAAGTTATTTAATGTATAAGTTGGTAAAAAAAACAAACAAACAAATAATACACTATAGGTGTAAAAGAAGCTCATCTCACCCCTATCAGCACACCAGCAGTATGTGCTAGTCCAATGGCCAGGTTTCCTGGTTCTGGGCTCTCCCTCCTTCGCTGGTCCTCCACTGAGAAGACAGTGAAGACCATCTGGAAGGTGCACAAGACCTCGATGCCCAGAGCCTTGGCTGCATTCAGCTCTAAAGGTACCTGGGTGAGGTGTGAGAAGAGTAAAAACATATTCTATAAAGATGCAAATTATTATTGGTATTTTTTTTTTAAAGTAGCACATACATTCTAGGAACTGACCCTGTTGACAAAGTGCTCTGCTGTGGTTTTAAACGGCAGGGCCAGGTACAGGGCCCCGGCTCCTAAGGAGGCCCCCAAACACTGAGCAATGATATAAACGAGGGCCCGGAGAACATCCAGCCGCCGTGTGGCCAACAGAGCCAGAGTCACAGCGGGGTTCACCTGAGCAGGAACACAAACGCACACTGGAATATAAAACTATAGAAAAACAGCTGAAAACATAAACAGCTCGGTGGTCTCATGGTTCTTTACTTTAATGTTTACTCTTAGGTTATTTAGTGTAATAGATCAAATCAATGATTCCCAAACATTGAAGTGCAAAAAGGAAATAAGAATTATGCAGGTTTGTTTTTTCCTTTCTTGTAACATTTATACCCTCTTACATTTATCAAGTGGCCCCGTGAAGGGGAAAACCCTAACCCTAACCCTAACCTGCTGAAGTTGAAACCGCTGAACTAAAACTACCTAATAGTATATATAAATATATAATTAGTAAGTAAGTAAATTTTTAAACAAATGAGCAATTTAAAATGAGGATGTTCAAGTACGTTAAGCTAGTTATACTCGCAAAATTTCACTCAGGTAGGACTTTAAATGCAGGACTTTTACTTGAAGTATTTTTTTACATTGTCGCTTTCGTACTCCTATTCACTTAAACGAAAACAAGTACTTTGCAAAGGTTTCTGTCAAGTTCAGTTTGGCAAGCAAAAAGAAAAACAACATATTAAAATGACGTAATTACCTGTGCCCCACTTATTTCTCCAAAACAGTGTCCCAGTGCTACAATCACCACACCCACTGCCACCGCTGGATACAGGGGTCCTCCAGGGGCATCACCAGGGCCTGGCACAGAGGCACCCAGCACAGCGCTCACCAACACCAGGGTGCCGAGGAGCTCTGCCAGCATGGCATGCCAGAATTGCCGACTACGAAGCTCCTCATAGAAAAGGGATGTAAACAAGTTGTGCTTTAGCTTCTCCTCTAAATATATTGTTAAATTTTTAGGTAAACAAAAACAGAACACAGGTAAAATTAAAAAAACCTAAAGATAAAGATTATAATCTCAGAGCATGAACATGTAATCTCTATGCTTCAAATTATATTTATCCATTTTTTTCTTTCAAAATATGTCTTAAAAACACCTTCAGCATAACCATCTTAATGTTCTTTTAATCCATTTCGTTATAAAATTATTGATTATATATAAATGTTAATATTCTGTAACACATAGCCTAATAATAACAAGACATTTTTACTAAAGTAGACAAGATTTAAACTCCGTCCCATGTAAATTATAAAAGATTTAAACACTAATACATTAACCTAACATGCTTACCTCACGCCACGTCATTTCAAACCCAACAAGTAGGTTTATTCAGGCGGCTTTCTGTTGGCCGATCTCGCTGTGTGTCTCTGTGTAACTGGTGGTCTCTGAGGGCTTCAAGGTTCCTGCTACCTCCCTGATTAACTTGGAGAGTCTGCGAGAGGTCCTTTGATGAGAGCAGCCTCCTCCCTCTGGCTCTCTCTCTCTCTCCTCCTCCTCGCCCTCTCCTTCTAGTGCACCTCAGGCCTTATCAAGTCTCCCTGATGCACACACATCAGTCCATGTGCATATTTTACTCCAAAACATTCACTGACCTTCACGACTGTAACACATCTTTAGAGAACTATAAGGAGCATTTCATGGCTTTTCTAACTGGAGTGAATTTGGCCAGTATTGAGAGGACAGTTTCCAGAAAACTCACATTCACAGCTGGTTCATGTATCGTGTAGTGGTTAAACAGGCAGAAGACCCCCGGTTTGATCCCAGAAGGAGACCCCGATGCTCAGCATAAGAAAGCTGTCAAATCAGGCATGCAGTGCTACGTGCTGTAGCGACCCGTTGTTAGTAAGGGAACAGCCAGTCGTAGCTCTGAAGGTTAAGTAACGTTTGCCTAATTCAGTTTATATCTTAACATAAAGTGGAAGCCAGATTCCCTTCAAAGATAAAGAGTGACAAAAAATTTGATAGTCCTGAAGACAAATTGAACAAAATTTTAAGCCAGTTTAAGTTACATGTTTCTTTATTATGAACATATACCATGAAAAGTGCAAAACAGAGGTTGTTAAAACAGGACCAGAGGCCCATAACAAGCCTGCAAGCAGTCCCAATCCAACCCACTGGATTCACAGCAGAGTGAAAGTTTTACAGGAAAGTATTAAATATCGATGAATTCATCTATTAAAAATTAATCAATCAGTTTTGAAAATGGGTTTAATCATAAAGTAAGATACTGTTATTTATTTTTTTTAGATGTAACAGAACATTTAATGACACTATAAACTGAATGTGGAAAGTTGAAACTATTCAATGAAAAAAAAATTATATATTATAAGCAGTATAAGAAATAAATCATACATTTGTGACCACTTTCTTTGTTTGTTTGGGGTTTTTTTGCGGACAGTAATATTGACCTGAAGACTAGACAGTCCACAAATTCAGTTATGGGATCAAAAGCTGAAAACTTTGGCACAGATATTTAACTGATGATCCCCTAACACCTCTAATGCCAGGACATTATTTTCATCCCATAGGCTGTGGGTTTTCCACAAAGCCTGTAGACAAATCCATTTGCTGGTTAATTAGTTGGCTTGTTTTTCTCACAGGCAAATTGTGAATCCCACCTGAAAGCACGGCCTGCTTCATCCTCCATTTACTCAAATGACTGCTGCAACTTTCTAAATAAACCTCATGTTGCATTAAGTAAGACTTGAAACTGGCTACTGAGACCAACAAAACATTGTTATGGTATTTACTAAGGATATGGACAAGGGAACTGAAAGGCTGTTTCATCTGTAAAAATTACTTTTATACAACCAGACTTCTTTTTGTAACCAGAGCTGCCCCCTGCTGGCCATTTGAGGAACTCACTTGGCTACACCTTTCAGACCTGAAACCTATATCTACCTTATAAATTGAAATATTTGTGTGATTTATATTTATCTTAAATGTAAAAACACTGACATCATTATTATGTGTTTATGATCATTAGAAAAGAGCCATTTCTGTTACGATGACCATGGTAACGTTGTCACTGTCAGCATCTCATCATGCTGACATTAGCGCTCATTTTACAGAGCACATTTTAAAGGGCCTGGCTGGCATGGCTGTTACCCTATTAAATTACATTCGTGCAACAGCATGACAGATATATTCAACAGTGGAAAAATTACCACAGGATAAATGTGTTTTTGTTCCTGCCATTGGATGAGCTGCGTAGTAGCATTGGCGTGTTCTGAGCGCCTGAAAAACTTGTGACGTTCAGCCTTTATATCACTTATAGAAAGGGCCAATTAGTGACAAGAGCAACAAGAAAACACCAAAACCTTTGCCTGGTCTTTATTTTTGTTTTTTTAGCTCATCTATTGGTTTATGCATTTGCATTTCATCAGTGGATAAATATGAGATAAAAGCTTTTCCCCCTGGAAGGAAATGTGGGTTTCAAAAGGCTCCAATGTGCAGCAGAGTGACTCTTTCCATCTTATACAGCAGCATATTTACAGGTTAAAGGTGCAAACAAATGCCTGCTGTTTTGTTGACACTATACCCAAAGATCTCAGATTTGATGCTGGCAGGCTCAGGTTTTTTTTTTTTTTCCTCCTCTACATACTACTTGTGAGGTACCGCTCTGATCACCATGGGGACAAACCCTTTCATGATGCTGTTGCCATAGAACCCTATTGAGATGCTGCGTCTATGCACTCTTTTCATTTTGGCTCTTTGATATGAAATACACACCAAAGCAGACAGAATTCTTCGGTTTACGTCAAAACTCAGGTTAATCACCTCTCTGACGCTTTCTTTTTTTCTTTCTTTTTTTTTTAACATGTTATTTTTCAGTTCTTTTTCATTTAGAGTACATTTTTGGAGTCCAAACTGATTTTCCTGATACCTCCAGTCATCAAAAGCCTTCAAATCTGGCAGAATGAGTCCAGAATGAACTGGTTGGGTAGGTGGGGAGGGGGAGTGCTGGTGTGCCCCATTATGTTGTGGATTACCCCCTCCTCCCTACAGCAACTGTGTCGCTGTTATCCCCCCTTTTGTGGGGCTAAGCCCAAATTTGTGGAGCAGGACGGGCGGAGGGCACGCTGGAACCCGCTGGCGTGGGGACTTTTCAGCCCCCCCACCCATAGTGCTGACACTGACACAATTTCACATACACACCCACATATACGCGCTCATACAAAGTGCAAGCTAAGGGATTTGGGAGTGAGGGTAAAGGGAAGAGATGCACCAAGAGACACAGCATACACATTTTTACATTTTTTAAACTTCACTACACACATATTTTTTTGTCTTTAGATGCTTCCCAGATGAACGTGTAGAATATCAATCTTTGCAAGCAAGTGTTCACTGAACTCTTTTCTACTGCAGAGCAGCTGGGCCTGATGGCAGGATGTTTTCAGCAGCATGTGCTTCAGACAGGACTCTCCAGGGAGCTGCACAGTCCTGCAAGAAAACACTTTGCCACACTTAAGCAGTTACAAGCTCTTCTTCACTCTTATATCGCATGTGCTCCTTGTATGTACAAACAAAGAGAGTAGGCTTTACACTTCTCTTTATCCCAGTTTGTTTGGTTAATCCCCCAATATTTAAGTAAGACTGATATGGGCAAGCCTTTCAGCACACTCTCAAAGAAATGAGAAACACTGGTGTCAATGTTACAGTTAAAGTAACTAAAGCGGTGAGGCAGAAATGCTTTAAGTCCATCACAAACATACGACATATTTCAAATATGAAACCTTCAGTTGTGTGCTGGTATGCGCTTCACAGTGTGTGGTATCAGGAAGTTTACAAGGAAATAAATCCATCCACTGTGTAGATTATCTGCTTAGCTTTCTGTGAATGGTTCAGTCAGTGTGGCAGCAGTTGTTGGGCATTAAAGATTATTTATATGCATTCAGAGATGGTCAAGATGACCTGCTGAAGTTCAAAGTGAGCATCAGAATTGGAAAGAAGAGCGATTTAAGTGATCTTATGGTTTTTTGTACCACATGATCTGAGTATGTCTGCGGTTTACAGAGAATTGTCCAAAATGGAGAGAATATCCAGCGAGTGGCAGTTCTCTGGGTGAAAATGTCTTGCTGATGTTAGTGGAGAATGCCAGACTGCTTGCTATAGTTGAGTTGCTGTTGCTTCCTAAAGCAACAGCAACTCAAATAACCACTCGTCACAACCAAGGTATGCAGAAGAGCATCTCTGAATGAACAATTCGTCAACCCTTGAAGCAGGTGGGCTACAGGAGCAGAAGACCACACTGGGTGCCACTCCTGTCACCTGGCTACAGTTTATAAGGGCTCAGACTGGAAAAACGTTGCCTATTCTGATGAGTCTCAATATTTGCTGCAACATTCGGATGGTATCATCATGTCAACATAGAGCAAAATCTCTGAGGAATGTTTCCAGCACCTTGTTCAATCTGTGACATAAAGAATTAAAGCAGTTCTGAAGTCAAAGCGGGTACAACCCAAGAGCAGCGCTTTCCCCAAGCATTACAGCAAAGGCAGAAATGGTTTGAAGAACATGAAGATGCATGGCTTTTACTGGGCCTTCAAAATCCCTTTTCAATCAAACATTAGGATTTACTAGAACTAACCCAAACTGGACAACCCACGTTTGAGACCACAGGTCATCCCTGAAGGATCGCTGTCCACACTAACAGCTCAGAGGTGTTTTGTCAGGATGAGAGGGATGTTTACAAGGTGGATGGTTTTAAGACTGGAGCTGTATACCCAACTGCTCGAGTAGAACATATCATCATTTCTACTTAACTTTGCAAGCAGGCCCAGAAGAGCATGAGCAGATTCAAAATTTTCAGTTAAATCGCCACACATATCCACTTACTAAGTAGTTTTTCCAGATTGGGATAACACTGAAGCACCTGAAGGAAATTGAACAACTGCGGAGTGGGAGACTGACAGAGAAGAGATGTAAGCATCCAGATATAAAGCTCCGTGGAGAAGGGGCAAAACAGAAATACAGAAATAAGTACTTTCTACTAGATGTGGTTCTTTATTCAACTCACAGTACATTCTACAGATGCACACGTGTTACATCACCTTAATACAACAGAGTCTTGTAATACCTCCTCTTAAAAATGATGAATTGGTCCTAAAAATATAAAGGAACAAATTTAAAGTCACCAAAACTGTACATTATTAAAAAGTCACTTAACACCACATTTGGTTTTTGTCTTTTTTTTTTGTTTTTTTTAAAAAAAAAAAAAAAAAAAAAGAAGAAAAAAAAAAACACTGTCCCTTTAAGTGTAATAGGGAACATCCACGTTTATTTCCTATCAGCGGTGTTGAGTTCAGTGTAAGAAACAAGTTTAAATAAAACCCAGACTGTGGAGTCATCCTGTCGCCTTCATAGCACACCAACCATGCCGTGCAACATTGTACATTGGCCCGTGTACAGCACAGAAAATATGTATCAATAAAAGGAATGTAAGGTTGAAAACCAGGCAGCAATGTGCCCAGCACTTCATTATCAGCTCCTTTGCAATTCTAGTCTTTAAAAAGAGGATTTTAGTCTACTGTAGCTTTTCAGAGGTGTTCATGTGGTCAGACGAGCTACAGAGAAGTGTGTGTGTGTGTGTGTGTGTGTGAGAGAGAGAACTGCAGCTTTGAAGCTTTAATACACTCCTGTCAATCACGATTACAGTGTAAGAGCAAACTTTCATTGTGTGTTCTCGCAAACGGACTATTTAATAAGTGCTTAAAATTACAGTGGCATCCTTTTGGTTGCACACAGAGACACAGATCAGGTGTAGCTAACTGAATATTTACTCTTATCAGACAGGAAAGTGAAATAAATAGTCGACGACTGACTGACCAACACTAAAAATCCTCCAGTTCCAGAAACCAGTGTCTTTCACACAGCAGCAGGAGTTGGGTGTATGTCTGTGTGTTTGTGTGGGACTGTGTGCATGTTTGTGTGTGGTGCTGGAAAAGTGTTTCACGTGTGCGTGCAAGACTTTAAGTGGAGGTTATACAATGTCTACTCATGACAGTCCAGAAACAGATTCCTTTTAGTTTAACTGGCCTTTTCATAAATCATCTAGACATCTCTATAAGGTAATCTGTACACATTCACTACAAGCTATTGCTATTAAATAATCCCAGCTATTGTAATCTTTATATATATTTATATATAGAATATATAATAAAAATATATTGAGCAAAAAAATTACTTCTAGGCATAAGACCACGTTACATTACATTTCCAATGAACAGGTAAGAAATGGCCCAAGCTCTGAAGAGTTTCGATACGTTTAGTCATTGAGTGGTGCTAAGCAGGTCCAGTATCCAGCATGAAGGCTGCAATAGTGTGATCAGTCCCTGACATTCAGGGTGAGTCTGAGGGCCAAAATACTCAGGGCCTGAGACCACGTCATCAGCCCACAGCAGGGCTTGACCAAAGGCCTTGCTACGACATGGGGCTCACATGAAAGGACATGACAGGAGAACGCTAACAAAAATGAGGTGCTGAGGTGACGATGAGGAGACACGGAACAATGGAAGGTGAACAGAGACTCGTTCTCGCTCTTTGTGATGAGGAATGGGTACAAGTTCAAGCCAGTTCAGCTTTGGGCCCTTAGAAAAAGATTAGGCCGGTAAAGGAAACAATAACAGACAAATAGCCAAAATCTATACATATATACCTATACAGAGAATACACATAGCTGGAAGAAACTCCAGACAGTCTTAGCAGTAATGGAGAGTGTGCGACTGGGACGGTGAAAGCACCAACAGTCTACAGCCCCCGCCATCAGCGGGGATCGTCGTAGGCTCCTATTTGTCCTTATTTGAGTAGAACTCCGCCCAGCGGCTCTCAAAGAAACGCCTCATCGAATGTCCTGCCATTCCCACCTCTGACGTGTCTTCATTGAAGAGCTCACAGTTGTTGAAGACCAACTGAGCATCTGCTGCAAATTCCTCACAGCTGAGGTACCTGAGATTGAGGATGAAGAACAGGTAGAGAAGCTTAGAACAAGGGACAAATGATTAGCAGGGTTAAAAACGCCTGAAAAATCCAAATCATTGAACTGCATAAAGTAAGAGCAGTTGATCCAACATCATCGTGATCTAAAGACTTTTGTACTTTTTCATTTGGTTCTCATACAAGAAGAGAGAGAAAGACTTCCCCCCCTTTTTTTCAATTTCTTTTAAAGGCAAACTGCAAAGCAGTGAACCCTAAGCTTCTGTGCATTAATGAGACGTGCAGCATAATCAGCACTTACCCTCCTTGTAACAGTCTTTCTCTCATGGTGAGGAAGTCCATGGGGTTCTTGATGATTCGCCGGTAACCTGGCACCAGTCGGGGATTGACGGGTTCAAGGAATGGCCAGGCGTCTGCATGAGCCTCCATCTCCATTAGAATTATCCTGGCAGGAAATTTTTTTTAACAGTATTAACACGAATCCCCCACAATGTAGCTGTCTAAACATCTCAGAAGACTTTTAAATCATATCACGTAGAGCTGGTGCACTCATGGCAGGTGGGACTCACTCGCAGAAGGTGAGGTCGGGTTGGTTGCGTGTTGTCATGCGGCGCCGTTTAGCGCTGCTTCCTTCTCCGGAGTGACGGGAAGATGAGGAAGGAGTCACCACTTCTTTGTGCCGCGTCATCATTCCGCCACTGCGTCGTGTTGTCACCTCGTCCTCGGAGCTGTCGTCTTCGTATCTTCTCTTCTTCATTCTGGTGCGCTTTTTGGACGAGCGCAGTAAATCGACTTCATCCTACAGCAAAGAGAATATTTCTTAAAGCGAAGCAATTTCAGGGAAACGATCTTAAGATTGAAAAAGTCTTATGATGTCGAGAATCACACGAGCGGTTCTGACCTTAGCGACACAAGTGGGACAAAACCAGTCTCCCTCTGGAATCTGGGTGATTTTGGGCCGCAAGCAGTACATGTGGCAGCCACGATCGCAGCCGTCACACAGCAGCAGGCACTCATCATTGTCTCCCTTCTTGCAAACTTGGCAGGTCTTAAAAAAGGAGGGAGAGAGAGAGAGAGAAGCATAATAACAAATGTGGAATTTTTATTGATACTCCTATATTTATCCCATAAAAGGTTAGAAACACTAGGGGTTTGAGTAGAATCTAGTGAAATTAAGTCCAACCAGGCATTTCTAAGATTTCTTACCACTTTAGTCACAGATCTCTCCCAAGCAATTGCCTTTTCCAACTGAAGTAAACACAGACAGAGCTGGGGAGCACTACGGCAGCGGTCTAAAGCCTGACGCCATGTCCGCAGTCGAGATGTGATTTCACTTTCCAGACTGGAACAGAAGAAAAAAGAAAAAAAAAAAAAAAAAAAAAAAAAAAAAAAGGGTACCA
>VOQK01025936.1:6494-20366 GCA_015052645.1 Benitochromis conjunctus | reverse complement strand
TGAAATTACGATATGGTTATTTTACAGATTCTCCATGCGTCACAGTGCACCAAAACTTTGAAGCCGTATGGCTTTATCCTTCTTTGGGCAGCCCTTGTTAGCCTCCATGACCGGTATCGTGCTGGTCTACCAAGTCGTAACCAGGTCACTAATAGGCAAGTTAATTAATACCGTTGCTACACTATAAAAAAATTAAGTAAACTGGGCTGCGTACTTCTTAACTTTTGTGTTTTACCAGTTAAGACAAAAAGCATAAATGAGTAGTCTATAGTTCATTCTTTTTTTTTTTTTTAAGATTTTACAGGTATGCTTCATATCGACAGTTTACCTGGTGGATGCATGGCTGGCTAGCGTACGTAGAGTCATCCCATCATGTGCAGTAAACAAAATAAGGACAGCCTATCCAGAACCAAGTGGCATATATACAGGATTTCAAGATGCAGCTACTGATCATGTAGAGGTAGATGGGGCGTGGAGAGATTTTAATGGCATATAGTTTACATTCTTACTGTCTTGTTCTACTACGTTACTAATAGCTTGATAGCACCTATACTGCCAACAACTGATATACGTCATCGTCCCAGAATGCATTGTGTGCGCAAAAATATGGCTGCTCCCACGGCACCAAAACCGTTTTAAACAACAAAGACTTAATGAATAACGAAAACATTGTAGTTATTTTCAAGTATGTTTTTATGTAGTGGAGATAATTTGTAACATATTTAGAGTAACTTGTCATAATAGTCGGGGTTCCCTTTAACAGACTGTGGAACAGTTGAGTGTATAATCTTTAAAAACAAATCTGGTCACATTTAAGATGTAGTCATACAAAAAAAGCTCTGAATGCATTGGCATTATTATCCTGTAATTTAGCAAAATCATTAAAAAGTAAGTAAACAGTACAAACATGCAATTCTGAATAATGGCATGAACTCAATAAACGACAACATTTTTTATAATATATAAACGATATTTTGCAGTTTTATGAGGATGCAAACCAAAAAGGAAGCATCATTTCAGAAGCCTGCAGTCAGGAAAAACATCAAATAAATTCGTTTAAGTGAACAAACACAAACTGAAAGTCACTGTTTTCTACTCACTTTAACACATTTTATGATAAACTTTGATTATGTTATGGATTTGAGTATTTTCAGACTGTGCTGCAGCTATTTTAACTTCTTTGTTTTAATGTGTACAAACCATCTCGGGCTGTGCACTCGCCTGTCCTTCACCATGATGTACTGATGAGGCACCAGGCCGTGGTTGCCGTTGTGCCGGCCCTCCCACCAGTCATGTGATGCGCGCTGGAAGAGCTGTAGGGAGGCTCCCTTCTTGAAGGAGAGCTCGCGGCCCGACCGGCCCACGTAATCGAACCTCGCCACCGCCTCCACAGCTTCACCCTCTGCCAAAGAGACAGAGAGAGAAAAGAGGAGGAGGAGGTGAAGATAAGAGCCAGACATCGAACTGGAGGTGAACCTGAACTTGTCAATCAGTGGTCCCTGGGGCTTTGTTCCACCCACTGCTCCACCAATCAGAAAAGAGCTTTTCTGAAAAGTCTTTTCTATTAATTCAGATGGCGAGATGGGGGGGAGGGAGGGGAGGCTGGGTGGGGTGTGGATAAAAGGAGGGAA
This sequence comes from Benitochromis conjunctus, assembly GCA_015052645.1. Classification (NCBI taxonomy): domain Eukaryota; kingdom Metazoa; phylum Chordata; class Actinopteri; order Cichliformes; family Cichlidae; genus Benitochromis; species Benitochromis conjunctus. The sequence goes on along the minus strand of VOQK01025936.1, from coordinate 18,735 downwards.
GGAGGGTGGTGGTGGTGGTAGTGTCTCCATGGCTGCTGTTGCCGTAGCAACCACTCTCCAGCACCACCACCACCACCACGAGGGAGTACGAGTATGGGAGTGTGGGTGATTGTGTGAAGGTCAGGGGTCATGCGTACCCTCGTCGCTGGTCTGGGTCTCGGTGCCGGCGTCGGGCTCGGCCTCTTCCAATGCTCCCGGCTCGCTGAACGGACTCTCGCTGCGGGAAGAAGAAGCAGCAGATTGACACACACCCGTCCATTCAGTGTGGGAACAAAGGGAGAAGCATGCACAGCAGAAGGCGAGCCCGCTCATCAGAGTCTGACGACGTTTGCGGCTACAGCAGCATGTCAAGATTCAGAAGATGGTGGGAAAAGAGAAGCTGCAGGAGGTTTCCCACAGCAGAAGGATTACTGGTCTGCTCCAACACCTCATGTTCCTGACAGGCTGCCAGGTGTCTGCTCACACTGACAGCTCAATTTATTCAAAGGCCCCACCCTGCAGTTAACCTTTGTTTGTATACATTAAACACCATCAAAAGAGTGCAGAATTGCCTATAAGCACTTCCTCTTTGCATTATATGTAGTGATAAACATAGAACTACTGCTGAGTTATTGTGAAACCTAAAAATGTTCTGGTTCAGGTTCTGCAGTGTGTTTCTTTCTTTGCCCTTACTCTGAGGTATTTTCCTGTGTTTAAAAATAGCTTAAAGCCTGTATTGTATTGTGCTGAAGCATTATCAACTCAAGCTGAACCACGGCCAGGCTGTACTTTGTCATTTTTACTTCCAGCAGCAGTGTGGCATTAGGTAAAGCCTGTGGAAATGAAGGAAAGCTAAAAAGAAATATTAGAAATTAAACAACTGCAAACATCTGGTAACCTCTCTACCCACCCAGTGGTTAAAAAAAAAAAAGAAAAAAAGAAGAAGCTGCCCCTTTGTGGTGAATGTTTTAGTTAAACCCTACAGAGGATCATTACAGAAGGTACCAGATTTGTGGCGTTTATTCTTGATGAACATCAGAGTAATGATGTCCTCATGAAGTGCAGGTCATACTGCATGATGTCAACGTGTGATTTATTTCTGCATGTTTGAATTAAAGGTGAATTACCGGGGCTTGAAGCTGTCAAAGTACGAATTTACCAAAATATAAGAAATGAAACGGTTAACCTGGAAACATTCAAATATAAAAATGAAATTAAAGGCTGGCGAAGAAATGGGCACTTAGATGTCTTAAATGCTGGACTCTAGCTGTTGTGCTAATGAGTCACAGAACACTTCAATGAAAACACTTATGTTGCACTTTAGCATTGCTAAGTTTTTGTTTTCCTACACCAAATATAAACTTGTCCAGTCAAAGCTTTAGTAGGTTTTTGTGTAACCCTTGGAAATGATAAAAATGGCATCAAAGTTTGATATTCAACTCCAAATGGTGGACTTCCTGTTCAGTTTAAGGTATATTTCCAAGAGGTTTAAAATGTTACATGTGTGTACCAAATGTCTTTCTATGTTCAGGACATCAGGTAATTTACTTTTGTTATTAATAACATAAATGAATTTAAATTCCAACAGAGCCTAATAAAAGATAACGTCCTGATGCTCACCAGTACTGGTCTCCAGTCATACACTTCTCGTACACGGGGCCGGGCAGCTCCTTGGTGTCGGGGAAGATGTTGTCGTGGTGCAGGATGACCGTTTTGATGACCTCATTTACGTGGGCCTGGCAGGCCACCTGGTCCAGGGTCTCCGGTGTCGGCAGGAGGGTGGGGCCGAACACAATGGCCAGGTTACCAGCATCCATCATGTTCTCATCGCTGTACTGGGAAAGGCTGCAGAAACGTGGGAAATGTGTCCAAACTTTACTTGTTTACAATTAAACGGTTAATTATCAAAACTGAGAGAAAAGCCAAACACAAAACACTGAATTTAGAAATTTAAAGTATGACTTCTTTTAATGTTTCACCGTATAGTTATGTCTAAATATGGCTCTGAGGAACAGTGAGTAAAAAGAAAAGTGAGCGCTAAAAAAGACGGTAAACACTTTTCCTCATATGTCTTAAACTGACATTATTTTAATGGAGTCTAGTTCAAGAAGTGAAGGGAACTATAATTTCCCCCAAAATAAAATATAACATCTTGATGCTTAAATAATAACTGTTAGAAAATGAGACTGTTATTAAAATAATTGCCAATTAAACTTGTGTCGATTCAGTGATTGATCATCATTTCGTCTAATTGAGACTTACGGTGGTGCAACAGTAGGTTTCTCGTGTAACTATGGTCCTCTGATACTTAATAGCAACATAAAATCGTGATTTTTTTTTAAACTTTTTAATCAAAAGTTTTCTTCTTTTTGTCTGAACACCTTAAAGTATTGAATCTACCTTCAAAGAAAAACGACTCACCAGATTAATTATGCAAATGTTTGCTGCTTTCAAAATGTGAGAAAGCAATTTTTAGGTTTTGATTTATACACAAGACTGTAATGGAGAATACGATCTCTATGCTTTTTTAAGTGGAGTGTGGTTTGAGAAGACAGAAAAAAAAGTTAAGAAGTTCGTAGATTGCTGTCATAAAAGATTAAAATGAAATTAAAATGAAACATGAATGTTTCTGAACTTGCTTTTGTTTAATCGAAGCAGCAGCCCCCAAACCTCAGAAATATGGAATTTATGATCATATAAGATTTTTTATGTTACTGCTTTATTTTGATTATTTTTACTTGCTTTGTTCTTTGCATTAATTTAAAAAGATTTGTAATGTTTGATGCTTTTAGAACGTCTACAATAAATACACCCTATAATCCTGAATTATTATAACTCATTTTTATTGAAAAAGGAAAAAAATCTAATTTTTTCTGAATTATTTCATTAAAATATTCTAATATCCCCCAAAAGTTCCTAATATTATAAGTCTCTGCATGTTTTTTAACATTCTCTTTTCTGCTATAAAACCATGCGGCAAATTTCCTGCAAACTACGACTCCACAGCTCTTTATGCGATGCTCTACTTTGTCTTATTATTTTTTTTTAATTCTTGCCTTAATACACTTCTAAAGCTAAAAGGCTGTATTCACTAAACTCTGGCATTTTTCCATTATTGCAGCTTTCATTTCAAACAGTGATTGAAATATCTTCTTTCCTCTCGACCGTGAAGCTCCTGGTTTAATAACACTGAAGCTGAATGCATTTCAGGGCCCTGCTAATAAACACACCAGTACATCACTCGCCTGGTACATCGCACCAGCTCATCACACTTCCTGTTCACACCTCCTGCCTCTCCATGCTGCTCTCTCATTCTATATTTATTTGAGAGGCTGCAGAAACAAAATGAGCTGTGTTTTATCATCTATACAAGTGTGCACTTCGAACCCCTTTCACTACAGGAGAGGCATCTCCCCACCTAGCTGGGAAAACACAAAAATGGGCAATTATCATAAATGCGAGGGCCCAGTTTTGTATAAGTGGATACTCACTGGTTGAGGAAGGCGAACAGGTAGCGCATCACCACCAGTGTCGCCCTTGGGACACCCAGCAGGATCTTACGGACACACTGCGCTCTCTCGTACAGGTTTTCTATCCCTGCAGCAGGAAAAAGGCACATAATCTAAAGTCATTATGAGTCCCTGAGACATCATGAGGTGTCTGTAACACGATGACACATCATGAAACACGCCATTCGGCGCCGCAGAAAGGGAAGCGGGCGGCTCCATGTCTCTGCTGTGGAGGGGATGGGTTTCAGAGAGACAAAGAGACACTAACGAGAAACAAAGACGAGGAAAGCGAGAGGGAAAGTGACTGCGTGTGGGCTGAATAGATAGACAGAGATTCACGCTGAGCTTCACCGCGGCAGATGGAAGCTGCACAAACGGTTCAGACTCAAGTGTTAGAGCAAATGAAAGTCGAGCTTCACAGACAGTCACTTGATTTGAACATTTCACTGCGACACAAATAACCAACTGTTGGATCTTTTCACATTTCACTGCATCTACACCACCCAGTTAGTTGGAGCTCTGCATAACTTCACCCACTATGTAGCTTGTCTAGCTTGTTCGCAATGTGCCACTAGTTGTTAGCATCTAGCAACTAGTGCACATCATGTAGTGTTATGAAGGTTCCATCTCCAGCTTCTTCAGCAGGTTTTTCAACCCCAAAGTGTTGCATAGGTAAAAAGTGCTTAATTAAAACTACATTTTTAATTAACCTCCTGTTAGGAGTGATAGAGTGGGAAAATATGACTACCTTTCTCCTAAAACACTGCCTGCTTCATCAGTAAGAATGATAATGTGGTTAAGCTATATTTGACAAGAGTTGAATGCCATCAAGTGGCAAAAACACACTGAAATTTGATCAGTCAAGAGAACATCCAAGATGAGCACATCCACAGGACAAGGTCAGTTGTTTGGATTACTTGCTATGAAAAAGTCCTGATCCTGAACTTAATATCAACATTGAAATCCTTGTGATTCTTTTCTGAATCGTGAATTTTGTTTGGTTGCTCTGTGATCAAACTGTTTCTTTTAAATTATTTTTCTGTCTTTATCATGAATGATTCAGTCTATGCAGCACTTACGGACGCAGGAGATGAGGTCATTAAACCGGTCCTTGGGAAACAAAGGGTTCTCCAAACCCCTGAAGTAGAGCTTCAAAACTCCAGCCACAGAGTTAATGTCATGGTTGCTTTCCTCGTCAATCAGCGGATCGTTACCTGGATGAGAGGCAGAAGAGAGAGATCCTCAAATACAAGTTTGCCGGCTTATTTATCACGTGACAGTTGGGTTACCTTCCAGTTGACCTCTCACCTCTTTCAAATGAGTTCTTGATGTCATTGACCTCCACTTGTGATCCTGATACCCGGAATATGCCTTGATGCTGAAGACCTGTTGGGAACAGCAGAGGGATGAAAGTTGCACATAGTCACAGTCTAAGCCTAGCTGATTGGTTCCAAATGCTAACATAAGTCGTAGTATGAACACTTTCTAGTTTTTTATGGCTAAGTGCCAAAGACTGATTTATCTATTGTTATAACAAGATAAAGCACTAATTAATCCACGAATCTTGTAATTCATATGTCTACTCACATAAACCACTGAAAAAAAAAGCTATTTATTAGCCATGTGACACCAATGCCTAGTTGATAATACTGGAATGCTAATGACTAGCATAAAAATCTGCCAAAAAATGGTAAGTGTTAGTTAGGATGGACAGTTTCTAATCTAGAAATGCTAACTGCCAACTTGGGTTACCAGTGCTAGCCTAGGTATCTAATGATGCGTTAAGTCAGCTGCATATTCGGTAGGTTGCCAAGTAGGCACTGCTGAATAAACAACCCAATCAAAATGTCTATGAACTCTTGGGTTGGAATGTTTAATGCATTTCATAGGCAGACAAAAAGAGCTTTTATTCATGGTCTCTACCTTTTATTTTGCCATTGATTAAATAAAATGGAAAATATATCTGGATATGAATATTTGAGTACATTTTATTTTACATACCATCAAAAGTACATTGTAGAACACACCATGTTGAGTATGAGGCTAGATTCAGTTTTATAGCATAATTATAAAACGATGATTATCAGCTGGAGCTTGGTAATGACTGAATTAAAATGAAATCACTGTTTTGTACTTGTTCAGCTGTCAGACGCTGGCTGTGATGCAGTTTTGTTGTTTGCAGAGTGAAGAGAGTGAAAGGATGCCAACACGAGAGTTTGACAGTCAAGATTTAGGCGGCTTTATGTGATCAACAAAAAAGGATTTAACTGCCTCCTGCAGCACAATTCACAATGTCCCTCTTTTAGTTTATAAGTGTAAAACAACTGTGCACTGCCCACAATCACACGCAACAACATTTTGAACCACAATTATAGCTGATGGCAAGCAGGAAAAAGGACTTCACTAAATTACATTCATACCTTCTAGTCCTTTTCTTTGCTGTAACTAACAAACCCTTTATCCCTTTCTCTATTTTAGCTCTTCATCTGTCAGCATCAGCCACTACAGCATTTATTTCACATTATTTAAAGCTGAAAAGTGACACTCACCATGTAGGTTGATGTAGCGGATGCAGCTCTCCACAAGCAAGGGTATGGCTTTGGTTGAATCCTACAAAAACACAAATAGAGTGCACAGTTAGAGCTGATAAATAATTGTATTTATTATTTTTGAAGTTTTTATCATGTACATTAATGTATGAATATGTTGTGTATATGTGTAGACATATTGGACAGGAAATGTGGTGAAGGTTGTGGACATGCACCAATCGACAGACATGCAAAAACATTACATTTGTGTGGTATATCCCTTGATTATGAGATTAATGGCACACTAACATACAGTGGGGCAAAAAAGTATTTAGTCAGCCACCAATTGTGCAAGTTCTCCCACTTAAAAAGATGAGAGAGGCCTGTAATTTTCATCATAGGTACACCTCAACCATGAGAGACAAAATGAGAAAAAAATTAAAATCTAGGAAATCACATGTCTGATTTTTATAGAATTTATTTGCAAATCATGGTGGAGAATAAGTATTTGGTCAATAACAAAAGTTCATCTCAATACTTCATATATACCCTTTGTTGGCAATGACAGAGGTCAAACATTTTCCGTAAGTCAAGGTTTTCACACACTGTTGCTGGTATTTTGGCCCATTCCTCCATGCACATCTCCTCTCGAGCAGTGATGTTTTTGGGGCTGTCGCTGGGCAACATTTGTTTTTCTAATTTTTTCCTCATTGGTTACACACTTTGAATAAATATCACCTCATCCAAATTATTTCCAGATTGCATTGTTGATACCTACCAACAATGCAAAAGCCTAGATGAGGTGAAACTTTACCTGGTGCTTGCTATGGGAGTTCTTCCGCCCACGGCTGAAACACGTACAAAAAGGAGAAAGAAAGTGAAAGATGAGAGTCTAAGTCTCAGAGAGCTAAAGCACAGCAAAGAGGAGCAACACTTATTATTGATGTGACAGGAAAACACCTTACCTGGTAGTCAGCAGTTCAGCTTTGTATCCTGCAAGGGAAGAAAAGGAGAAGATTTAAAAGTGAAGAAATGCTGATCAGAGTCTGTCTGACAAAGTACAAGACTAAAGAAGACTGAGACAGACTCTTACCCTCTGCCAACGCTTTCTTTAATATATCGTGTTTAGCCTGAAGTTTGGAAATAAGATTACTTCCCTCCAGGTACTCGCGGAATTTCTGAATATTGGAAATCACATAAATGACAAACACAAAGGCTGAATTATACACAATCAAATAAAGTATGAGTATACAGAATGCAGTGATAATAACACACACTGTACATTAGTGCAAGTAAGGCAGCTAAAAGCAGAATGAACTTCACATTGAATCAGTACATCTAGTAAGCGTATGTAGAGACAACACCAGAAGATAGATGAATCTGAAATATACAAAAATTTGATAAATAAATAATAATAAAAAAAAGTGGGACAGCATTATGTGGTGTTATAAAGGAAACTAAGTTAACAAAACACTAATATAGAAGTTCAGAAATCTAAGTATAACTGTATTCTGCAGCTGTAAGAACTCATTTCAAATGTGATTTATCTGACTAAATGTAGTCTGTTTTGGGTGTCATGCTGCCCTTTACACTATACTTATTCAATATTTGCAACTTTCAAAACCAACCATCATCTAATATACATAACTGGGGTGAAAAACAGTGTAAAATCTAACAGCCCAGCTCTGCTGGGCTTACAGAGAAGTAGAAGAGCTCGGTCTCCTGCTGGTTCGCCCGTCTCTTGGCCAGACTGGGTTTGTTCAAGTAGCCGTCCGACACGCTGGACTTCACCGACTCAGAGGAAGGGCTGTGGGTGAAGCTCTGGGAGACGTCAAAGTCGTCCAGCACTGTCATGTCCTGCAAGGTGGTCAGAGTCGCACCCCAGGTCTTCTTCACCTGGAAGATGGCAGAAAAGTGGAACAGCATAGTAAGTATCCACATGTTACATGATACTGGTCCATAGCCACATGATACTCTCAATATGAGGTCCAAAGAGATGTCAGTGAAGGTGAGGGAGGCCATCATTAGGCTGAAAACCTGAAATAAACTTATCCGTGAAACTTTAGAAGCCACCAAATTAATGCACTGGTCAGCTCAGCATCACAAAAATTCCTGAAAGACCACACACTAAAGTGCACGATGACAGAACGATTTTCATTGTTAACCAAAACAACTTCACAACATCTAATCAAGTCAAAAACACTTTTGAAGGGGCAGGCGGATCACTGTCAAAGTCTACAATCAAAAAGACACCTTCATACAGAGGATTTATGACAAGGTGCAAACCACCGGTTACACTCAAGGAAACACCTGAAAGATCTTGCTCAATTCTGGAATAAAAGGAGAAACACAACCAAGAGTAACTTGTATCAGAAAAGTATGGAAAAGAGGAGAAACAGCTTGTGATCCAAAGCATACCACATCATCTGTCCGACATGGTGCAGGTATCGTTACGGCATGAGCCTGTATGGCTACCAGTGGAACCAGGATGAAACGTGAAGTGTACAGAGCTGTACTCTCTCCTCAGATTCAGCTAAATGCTGGAAAACTGATCAGACAGAGCTTCTCAATGCAAATGGATAATGAGCCAAAGAAAATGGCAAAAGTAAAGAAATGCGATATTCTGCAGTAAAGGTCATGCAGAGCATCTCAAGGGCGTAAAAACAGCATTTGGTGAGGTCTGCTGGTCTACTGGACTCAAGTTTTTCTACCAATTTTAAATGTTAGAGCAACTTTGTAAGCTCTGAACACATTACTCAGTCTCAGCACAGCTTCATGGATCAGTGCATCTGAATTATTGTAATTCTTTTAATGGGCGTGCCTTAATTTTTAAAAATGCCTAAGGAGGTGTGTGTGTAGGTGCAGTGTTTATATATGCTACATATGCAAAGAGTGTTTATATTTACAGCAAGAGTAATGAGTCTAAGAGTGTTTTTTATTTGTGTTTGTGTGTGTTGTAAGCCGCTGAGATGTGCAGATGCAGCTCATTAGTCCAGACTCCTTCAGCATTTTTATGCCCTTCGGGGTGAGTTAACAGCTGCCCTCTGTGCACAACAACAGCGAGGACACCGGCAGTCTGCAACATCACGCTGCTATCAGATGGTTCAACTTTATTTTTAGAGGCTACATATGCCACATTATCACCCCATTAAATCTGTATAAATTACCATAACTTTGTGCAAAGTTTTTAACTGTTAGAAAGAAGCATCTTTATTAATAATCAATGAGGGCTTTTGGCCACTTTTACCAGAGTCTGTGTCGTTTTAATTCCTAAAGCTGGAGAGAAATATCTCAGATGGACAACAGGACAGATTGGTGCAAACATGAAGTAAATTTGTGTCCACATCGATGATATTTCCAGCAGCTCAAAGTAATCTGTTGTTGATCTTACTGGTAGCCACTTTCTTGATCAGCGCTTTAAGAAGGATTAGCATTTTAGTATCGTGGGCCTTGAATGATGGTGTTGACTCAGTCTCATTTTCACCTTATATGGCCCAAATTTCAGGTGAGTCATGTCAATGACTTTTCATGATCATGACTTTTGAGCCACATATGGTCCATTACAGCTCTAACTGCACCATAATGGTCAAAAATATTCCAGGTTTAATGCTTATAAAACATGCCTTTTAAACCATCTTAGTGTAGTCTTAATTAGTAAACTCAAAATAGAGTTAATGCCAAAATGTTTTCCTGGAGTTTTATGAGGTGTACTTGTGTGTCTGACCTCCTCATTTTCTATCTTCAGAGACGCCAGGCGGGTCTGAAGCTGTGTGAGGCGGAGGCTGAGCTCAGACTGGACCTGCGGCTGGGAGGTGATCTGGGCCACCTGATAGGAAGCGAAACAAGAAGACAATTAGAAAATGGCTGTGCAGAGGACTAACTCTGACACATAATATTAAATATAAATATTCACCACAGACTCTTATTTTGAAAGGACAGAAAGAGGTGCAAAAAAATCTGAAGATGCGGTGTATTGTACTGACTGCGTCGCCCATGTGGGCCTGGAAGCTGAAGTTCTGTGGGGGGCAGAAGGCAGTTGGGTAGAGATCCAGCAGACGCTGCCTGTCACGGGTGGGGTCCAGGCCCTCTACAGCCCCCTCCAGGACCTCCAGACCCGCCCTCCTGGAGGCTTCAAGGCTCAGTTCAGCTGACAGGTAGGTCCTCAGTGCCCGGCTCAAAGTGGAGTGGTACCCTAGGTCACAGCACTGAAACAAAGATGGGGATTTATTCATTAGATGGAAAACACTGCACGTATTTTTGAGAAATGTATCAACATTTATTAGGAGAATTAAGAGTTTCATGCCAATTCAAGTACTAGAATAGCTCCAAGTGTAATGGATGTAACATTCTCCATGGGAAAAATCTAAAGGAAATTTATTCCTATTACCAGAAGCCCAAAAATGATCTCATAAAACCTCTCTATACATTTTAAAACTGCCTTTAAACATACAAATTCCTAATTAGGCTTACAAAACCGACAACCTTTTTAAATGATGAATATAAGGTTTGTGCCACAAATACACTGTGTAATTTACTCACATCTATGATATCGGGCAGGTCGTGGATATAGTATTTGAACACAGAGGCGTTGGTGGCCTCCAGAGTCAGCAGATACTCATTTCTGGCTTTCACAGTCTTCAGTTTGTTCTCTGAGTACTTTGCCTTCCTCTAGTAAAGAAACAGACATAAAGAAGATTAAATTATTGGTTTCTGGTTCTCGTGTACCCATTCCCTTCATTTGTTCTGCAAGTGTGATCAACAAGAAGCAAAAAATAGCTTTCATAATTTGTCCTTTCTGCTTTCAAGTCATATCGAAAATCAAGAAGAAGTGGAAAGTATTAGGATCAAATAGAGGAAAGGATCTCATTCCAAAATATCTCATGCAGGAACAGGTTACCCATCTGGTTGCTTTGGATGACATCTGAGAGGAAACACAGTCTCCTTTCTCTATAAAACTGTTACCTTCTCTCTCATTTTCTCCATCTTGCGGGCGGCGTTGCGTCTCTGGTGGCGCTCTTCTATCCGCAGGCCGAACACAGGCTCCACCCCTCCGCCAGTCCCTGACACTCCCTTCACGCGCCCCTCCTGGCGCTCCGCCTCCCGCAGCTTGGTTTCTGCACTGATCGTCTCCGCGTGGTACATATGATATGTCTTCATCACCTAGGCAACAGCAGCCCATAATAACCCAATCAAATAGGAAAAAAGCCACGCGTTGCAGCCAGGGTCGACTGGTGTTTTTTTTTAATCCCCCCCCCAAGGTTATCAGCGCCGCTCTAATCTGATTTCTAGTGTTTGGACAAGGAGCTTTTAAGGCCAATGCTCTGACCTGAAGAAAATCCTGATAATTGGCAGCCAATAGGAGGCAGATTTTCTCCTTTAAAGCAGGCTGGAAGGATAACGTCAGACAAAAATCAGAAGGAAAAATGAATGAATGAAAAGTGTGAGGCAGAAAGGACAATTTTTACTTTTAAAAAGGAAGCTTTCTGAGCTTTGAAAAGAGGCCGCTGACTTTGCTTTGACAGTTTCCCTGTTACTACCATTAAAGGAACCTATTCTGCTCTTTTCCAGAACCATATTTTAATTCTTGGACTCGAGTAGCTCTGCAGGGCGGTGAATCAACTCTGAATCACCGCTCTGCAGCCCCTCATCCTCTGGAACTGCCGTATAGGCTTCAGTCCTCCTCCCTTTCAGCTGCTTTCTCATGATTGGCTGCTCATTGTTAAAAAAAAACAAAAAACTGCTTTAACAGCAGGTGGGTGGGGCTTTCTGAGACAACCATATTAGAAATATCTGTTCTCTATGACAGCATACAACTCCAAGAGTAAAAAGAAACTGACTGAAACCTAATTTTTTCTACTCTTTGTGATTAATTGTTCATACGCTGATGTCATTATTTGAAACTTTGGCCATGATTTAAATGAACCTTCAAGAGACAGGAACTGAGCCAAAGCATAACAGGTCCTGTTTACCAGTTTAAAGCATCTAAAACAAAACCCTTTATATAGAAAAACGAATGCCAAAATGAATGTATGGGACTTTGTTTGAAAGGTAGCGACTACGTCTGTGAAAATGTGCCTGCTTAGCATTTGTATAAAGCAAAACCCAACCCCTAACCCTAGAAAGGTTTTCAGAAAGGTGACTCGGTGGTGTTAAGACTCATGTTTAACCAAATATTGCGGAAATGATTAAATACAAAACAAGCAAATCTTATTTCAACAAAGTAAT
>VOQK01025933.1:36841-60471 GCA_015052645.1 Benitochromis conjunctus | reverse complement strand
ACAGAAAAACCACCACAAAAAAAAAAAAAAAAAAGAGCTTCAGAATTAATTAGATTGGACATGAAAGAGAAGGAGACGGTGAGAGCAAGAGAGGAAGAGAGCTAGGCGGACACTTGTTGACGTTTCTAAGGTTTTGGTAGTATCAAAGGCTCGATGCTTGTGATCTGCGCCGCGCTCCATGTCTTAACATGAGGTTTGAGAGCGAGGATGCTATCTGCCAAAGCTCGCTTGGTATCAAACATCTGAATGCAATTTGAATGCTTTGCTTTGAGGAACAGAGGGAAGAAAAAGAGAAGAGCATTTGATAGTCTGTGTAAATGGCTGAGATCTGGAGATTCTACTAATATTGGCCTGATAAAGATCCATCTTCATGTTTTGTTTTGTTTTTATTGTGGGACTGTCTTGAAACATGCTGCACCCTGTATTCAACGTGTTGTTGTCATTTTTTGTGTATCCAAATAAAAGTGAAATCATAATTGATTAAACCCTATCTGCAGAGATGCTGATATCTCCTGATAAGGGTTTTTTAATGGAAGTCCAACACATTAATATATACAACATATACAGTTTGCATATTAACCCTGAGAAAACACTGACTTTTGCCATACAGAGTTTATTTGTTCATTAACAATCCTCAGGCGGAAGTTGACACACATCAAATGCATTCACTTTAGCATTCACTACTGTGCGTACACAGCGCTTTTTTGTTGTCTAATTAACATTTCATTGTTAACTATTTTCATAGTATTTATTAAACTTGCTTCCTCCCAGTTTTGAACAGTACACAGTTGTCCTTTCGGCCACAATGAGACACATAAGTGATACCCCAGAATAATACCAGATGCCTTAAGGATTTAATAGCATGTAATTTAAAATCAGAAATTTCTTCAAACTCAAGATGTCACCTCATAATGAGCTAGCAAGTAAAACATCTTCAATAAGATCACTTACTGGGGTGTTGAAATAATAATCTACTGTTTTTTATTTCTAGCTGTGAAAATACTGTCTTGCTCTCACCTGGTTGGGGTCTTTGCTCCAAATGAAAAGGAAAAAAAAAAGAATGATCGTGAGGTTGATAGGCTGACTGGCGCAGCATCAGTGGCAGTGTAGATGTTGTGTTGGAACATGGTGAAAAGGATGTTGAGCCTGAGGCATTAGCTCTGGATTTGCCAGTCTTCCTGCTTTCAAATTCTCACATACAGTACGGTGACAAGCTTTGGTTTGTGAAAGAAAGAATAGAACACAGATCTGAGCAGCCAAAAGGTATTTTAAGGTAGAATAGCTGTGTCTTTACGTCAAAAGGTGCTAATTTGATTGGTTTAGGCATACAATTAGTATTACATCCTAGCTGCCTTCCTCTGCAGGCATTTTTGGATCATGTGTCTGGGAACAGGAGGGGAGGCCAGAACACATTGTAAGGATTACATTTCCCATCTGGACGGGGAATGCCTTGGGATTGTCCCAGGAAGAGATCGAGGGCTTGGCTAGAGAGAATTGAAAAGGACATCTGGGATACCTTGCTCAGTCCACTGCCACTATGACCCAGACCAGATAAGCAGTGGAAAATCAACAGATGGAAGATGTACAGATGGATGGCCTTGTGGCTTTAGTAGTAATTATAGTAGGTTTTTTTTCAACGTGAAAAATATTTGTTGATTTTTATCAAGAAAAAATATATTAAAGGAATTTTTTAAAAGAAAAAAAGCAAAGTGACACTTGGTCATAAAACTTGGATTGACCTGAATGCAAAAACACACACCTCAAGGCAGCAGACAGATAAGTCACTGTAAAGGACAGAAGGCTATACAAAGACTTTACGACCTGTGCTGACTTATAGCTGCAGTGTTGTCAGTCAAAAGCACACACAAACAAGACAAGAAGAAAAACATTCTCCCTTCTTTTCTTTCTTTTCCTCTGACTCTGCCTTACTGAGTCACTCATTCACACGCACAGCTGCACACAGACACACACTCGCACACGCAGCAGTGACACAGTTTTAACAGTGTCTGGCTGAGCGGAGATGGATGTGGCCAGGTGGGGGAAATGGATGACTGCAGGCAGCCCACACAATGGATGAGACTGGCAGCTCAGGGAGACGGGTCGACACTAATGAGTGACTGCCAAACACACACACAAACTCACACAGGTAAACGGAAGCTTGTAGACATCCGAACTTGAAAACACAAACATTAACAAAGTGATTGAACGCATGCAAACACGCACAAATGCATATTGTGATGCCCTCAAGTAAACAAGCACACGCCCACAGGCTCTGTTTAGCGTAGAAAATGTACTATATAATAGTTTGTTGTATTTTTTTTTATTTACTTCACTTTTCCTTTTGCTCTGTGTCAGTGTCAAACTACAAATGATCTCACTTCTTTTTAACCTTTCGTAACCACAAACAGAAATAAACACAAACGCTGTGCTGGAGATGCGTATCTTTGCTCACTGCTTTATGTCAAGCCTTTGACCTAAATATCCTCCCCACACTTTTCATTACATGATAAGTTCCCCCTCACATTTTATATTTATTTCCCAGAGGAAATAGATATATCAACAGGTTCTGCAAACACAGATCTGGAGATCTACACGTGCATGTGTGTGCGTGTTTGTGTAAAACCCTCTCTGTCTTTTTTTTTAATCACTATGTGCCCTAAAGGCTGTGAACATGGACTCTGTTACGTCTGAAAAAGTATGGGACTCCACCAAGAAAATACCAAAAGATTTTTTTTTAAAAAGCATTATAAAAACAAAGAACTACTTTGCACTTTTGTAATTGTTATTGATCCCGTCTGCCGATTCTATCTTCTATCTGAATAAAATTATAATGATGAGATTAAAAACAAGGCAGCACTAAAGTGTGGTACCAAGCGTGTTGAGTAGCTTTTCTGTGGGATACTTTTTTTGCGTGCAGCTGTAAAAGGGCCAAGCAAGCATTTTTCTCTGTTTACAGTTCACCTGTAAGGACATTTTGAATTGTGGAATTTGTGAGGTCGTGTCACCACAAATGTCAGTTTATAGATCGTTCCATAAGCTTTCCCATTGTGTCTAGAGTCAGTAGTAAAGTCCCTGTAAATGCAAACGGCTCAAATTTTACCTGCTCTGTTTGTTTGGGGATTTTTAAGTTTTGTTTCTTTGCTTTTTTTCTTTTGCTATCTCTACTGTCTATACTGTACACCAGTCCAACAAAGGCTGGCTGAAGCACAGTATAAACTGACAGATACTGGCATTAAAAAAAAAAAGTCCAATTTTAGCTAGTCAAATCAGCTATCGGCAAACAAAGAGGCTTGAAGATCCAGTATGTCTTTTTTTTTTAACCCCCTCAGCCATATTGGGCTGATGGGATGTTGTTGTCACCTGACCAGGTAGGTGGGCAGGTGGTGTGGACGCCCAAGTTTGTGAATGTGATAACTTGAGAATGACACGTGGTAGGATTTTTAAATTCATACCATTGGTGCATCTACAAAAAATCTCTAACGACTTTGAATCTAAGAGACCACGACCTCAAGGTCAACCTCTGAAAATCTTGTGAATGCAGTAACTCAAGAAATCATCTAGGATTTTTTGATTGATACTGGATGAGTTTAAGTCCCAATGCCCTTGACCTTAAGGTTAAAGTCAGAGGTCAATTTTTCAGAAAAATTTGTGAATGTAATAAATCGAGAATGATATCACCTAGGATTTTCAAGTTTATACCATAGGTGCATAGGTACGAAAAATCTCAGATGAGTTCAAATTCCGGTGATCTTGACCTCAAGATCAGAGGTTATAGAGTTTCAAATATATACCACATATGCATGTACTAGGAGGCTGAGGGGTAGCAATGGCAGCCGCCGTGTTTTAGAATGATGGGAATACATGACCTGACCAACACCTTGAATATGTAAACCAAAGTAATATGTACAATAACGAGAAGAGGAAAGAAAGAAATAATATTACATATGAATGCATTTCATTAAATCATACCATGGTACTCTGGCACGTTAGAAAATGAGGCCATGCCATTTTGTTCTAGTGTGCCAATTTTCAGAAGCACTATTTTGCCTCCCTGTAATGTTATCGCTGACAACATGTTCAAAGTGAAATATTTGGTCATTTTTCATAAGTGTTCTGTTTAATTTGCAAACTGTAATCAAATATGCTCAAATTTGGCATCCAGAATTTTCCCACGTGTAGTATTAATTTGCTATTTATTTATTTGATAACAAGTTCTTGCATTATTGTAGTGATTACCGTGTGAACAGAAATACCTTTCTGTAGCTTTTTATGTGCTTTTCATACTGCATGTAACTGTATTTTAAAGATGCATCTATTTATTGTGGACATGTTTAGGTTGCGAGGTCTTGCATTGCACTTGTAGATGCCTTTTCACCTGATAACGATCACAGCTTAGACCCACTTCACTTTCAATTACTCAGCTGCCACTCTAGATACCTCCTCACTAGCTACTCTAGAAATGACTCAAACCTTCCATATGTGTGTGTAACAATATAACAGATTAAGACTCTGGTAATGTGAACTGTAAGAGTGAATGAATTGTGCTTACCTGCATAAAAATGTCTATTTAAGCACTTATGGTCAAAGATAAATTAATGAGTGGATTTGTGTTTTTGAGTTTGATGTCTGGTTGACATGTCCGCTGTTTTGCCAGAACCAGGTGCCGGGCTCTGTGACATCTCACCCACCTGGGTTGCAACATACCTGCCAGCCCTTTGAATTAAGGACAAGGTGAAAGCGGACTAACTAATTGTGATACATTGCTTACTGCATGACAATATCAGATGGTGGCCTCCATAGATTACTTTGTCAAAGATACACTTTTTATGTGTGGGGTGATGTTCAGTGATCTCATACGACAGTCGACCTGCCAGTCACATGTTCCTCCTGTAAATTGTAGTAACATTTTTTTCATGCTTCTGCAAAAATGCACATTTACAAGAAATTATTAAATGCTAATCTCCCTAGCGCTTTGAAATATGAAGTCCAAATTAATAGTTATGATTTATTGATATATGTGGTAATTTGCTCCATTAATTAGACTTACCTCATTTACATAAACCTTAGTTTATCACGTCATGGTGATTGAGGCAGGACATTAGGCAGGTTTTGCATCTTGTTCTTGTAATTGAAATACTCTGCCTGCTGCAAGATTTACCCAGCATATATCAGTCCTTGCTATATAAAAATGTAAGAAGTGTGTTAAGTAGCTCCCAACACTATCAATTTTGGTAGAGAATAAGTCTTTTTGGTGTTTTAATAATGCACTTGCCAAAATGAGAGAGACTAACTGCAAAGAAAAAGCAATCAAAGTCAAGTACAACCAACATGCCATTAAACCTTTTAATGGTCTCAACCTCTCCATATTCCAGTTCACTGCAATTAGCAATAAAATTCTTAATGGGAGGGGACTTATGATGTAGCTGTAGTGCAGGTCAAGTTACACGGTCACACATAAAGACCTACACCATCAGTTATTTTCAGTGGTCTCTGACTCATAGAAAGGACATTTCTCTTTTTTTTTTTTTTCTTCTGTCTTCAATTATTTTTCAGGAAAAAAACCCCAAAACAAATTCAAGTACATGAGTCAGACTTAAGAAACACAAATGCCTCTGTGTCTGCCAACTTTTTTTTGTCAGAGTTTATTATATTTAATATTTGTACTTATTTTCTGTTATGATTAAAAGGTATATAAGCGATACCATTTCTGAAAATGTCATGTAATAAAAAGGAATAATATAATAACTAAAAATGCTTTACATTTTACATTATTGCTTGTAAGCCATTAACATCTACTTAACCTTAATACTAAGCTATTCTCCTCTCCGGGAGATCCATCTGAGCAGCTTCATTTATAGCTTACAGCAGCTAGAAAACCCGTTCGCATGCCACGAAGGCACGTTCACTAAAACTGCAGAACAGAACAAGAAGAATAGCCAGACTGACAAGAGATGTAGAGTCAGACATTGTTACAGAAAAGAACCACTCCATGTCTCTACTCAATGGAGACATAAAATGATATATGCCAAAGCACTTACTTTGGAGCTTGAGCCATACTGTCTACATTAGCACACCCAGAGCAGGTGGGTTTTGTTAACTGAAGATTCACCTTGGGCAACCTGAAATACATTTTGCATATAGTGTCAAAATGTCATCCCCCTGAGGATGTAAAACAAGATATTTACTGTTTTCAGTGGAGTCGACCAACCTGAGTAACCATAAAGTTTATCTGTGTCTTCATGTATGGACACAGTCCATTCTGAAGTTCTGCCTACTATACTATATGTCAGGGGTCTCCAACTCCAGGCCTCGAGGGCCTGTGTCCTGCAGGTTTTAGATGTGTCCTTGATCCACCACAGCTGATTTAAATGGTTAAACGACCTCCTCAACATGTCTTGAAGTTCTCCAGAGGCCTGCTAATGAACTAATCCTTTGATTCAGGTGTGCTGACCCAGGGTGTTATCTAAAACCTGCAGGACGCCGGCCCTCGAGGCCTGGAGTTGGAGACCCCTGCTATATGTTTTGAGATTGATATGTTAATACAACGCAAAGATAATTAGAACAACCCCCCCCCCCCAGCAACTAACTTGGCTCATTTGAAAGAGAAGGTGTAAAGTAAATAACTATAACCTTTTTCCCAAGTAAATAAATTAAAAGTTGTAAAAAGTGTAACTTCCATTTTTCAGAACAACTGTGAAAATATTGTCTGTGTTTTGAAAGTGTATGTTGTGTTATTAACAGTCATAAAACAGCCAGCTTCCTAATTCAAGGTCCTGGGCTCTGCTCTGATGTTTTATTTAGCGTAACTGTGATACAAGCAATATACAGTAGCTATCAATATAAATGTGATGTGAATAGACCATCTTCAGCAGTTGTAGAATTATTCAGTGCATAGTTGTGCTGGTACTTATTGTTTGGAGGTTTGGGAGTTTGGAAATGAGTTTATGCTCATACAGGCCTGCTTATCTCAGTCTTTGAGGGAAATTTGAATAATATCATTACATGAAACCACAATGTTTATATTTTAACTTTCCTTGTCCTTATCCAGTTCTGCACCCCTGTGCCTATGGAGCTTGTTTGAGCAGATTCCTTTCCCAGCACATCTTAAAAGCCAGCATAGGACATTTTATAAGCTAACAGCTCTTTTCAAACCCCTTCAAGGGTCCCAGTAGAATTGTCACAGCTCAAGGTTGTTTTGGGATGTCATCGGTATCATCTGAGAAATGAAGCAAATGAAGCTAAACTATAGAAAACCTGTCCTACTCATTTCTCCTGATCAGGACTCAAGGTTCCACATTGTTGAAGCTGTTATCATGGCAGAGACAGGATCCTCCTGTTACAATTTGGCTTTTGTTAGAACTCGTTGACAGCATGCAGGCAAGTCTCATGCTGCCTTTGTCAAATTGGGGCTGTCTATAAAGGCCTCACACACTCATGGTCTTACATCCACGCACACACGCGCACACACTCACACATTGATACATTCGAATGCTCAGAGGAAAAAGTACAATATTGATGACAGTCTTCACTGTCTCCAAGGCTTACCACAAAATCAACTTCCATCACACACACACACACACGCACGCACACACATGCACACACACACACACACACACACACACACACACACACACACACACACACACACACACGATAGAGGGTTCCAGTGTGCAGACAGGCAAGAGTGCACTCTTAAACAGGGGCTCAAATGCACACCATAATATAGAGACATGCATCTGCACATACATGCAGGTCTTTGTATGCTCATCTGCATATATGTGCAGATGAGCATACAGTCTCTCCTGTCTTAGGAGACGGTGTATGCATTATTTACTGAAACGACAATGGACAAAACACACTCAGAATACAAAAACAGCAAGAATTTCAGAAATGGTCAATACTGTTTTGTTTTTATTATTTTTTTAGTTTACCTTTTGAGTATTTGATTAATATTGAAGGACTCTGATATGTTTTTTCTTGGTTAATAGTAATAGCAAAAGAACTGGTAGCTTTTATTTAAAAGTGCTGCATTAAAAATATCATTTCTTATTGTGATATCAGCATTATTAAAGAAAAAGTGCACATGATACAGTAAGTGGTCCAGTATTTGTCACTGACATGAGGAGTGAAAGTGCAATGTAGGCTAACATAAACATACTAAAGTAAAAAGGGACTGTTACCTCAAATTTAATGCCTCACATTTAACTTTAAGGTGCTATAGTTGACTGACTGTGCTGAATTGCATTGCACAGTTAGCAAGGTTGTTTCATAGTGTGGTTGCAATTAAGAGAGGGGAAATATGGCAAATAATTTTCTTTCAAACACGAATTCAGATTGATTATACTTTTGCTTCTGGAGCATAATAATAATAAAAAAACAAACATTTATTAGACACCCGGTACTCAACAGATACTCTCTACATCAACCCATTCCACAGCATTCCTGCTCGATTATCAAGCTGCTGGCCTCGCAAAAGATCAATCATAGATCACAGTTAATGTCTCCCGTTTCGACACCCAGTGATTGCCTGGTTATTATCCCACTAATTATGACTATCATCATTATTATCATTTCTCTATTACAGTTCATTACTCCAACGCTGAAAAAAAGGATGGTATAATGGCCTAAGTGGCAGTTATTCCATTTATTGATTGGTTGTAAGGTGCAAACCTTGTTGCATGCTGTTTTCTCCTCTGACTGAAAGTGTCTGAGAGCTGACAAGTTATTGCCGGGTTTTGAACTATTGGGCTGTAAAACGGCAAACTCACCAAACAAATAACTGACAGTGGGCAGGCATTTAATACACTTTGCTCACGCGATTGACTGCAATGTAAACAACTATTTGCTGTTAAGCAAAGCCAGGGGGGTAAAGTATATTTTATGATGAGCTGTTTTATTGGGGCAGTCAAAGATCAAGCAACTATTTGATTATTGAAAATTAAATATGGCCAATGCATGCTTTTGTGTTAATATAGTAATTCAAAAGAAAATGCCTGCAGATAAAATATTTTCACACTAGGGAAAATTGCTTGATCACATTTTCTTTCAAACAACCACACAGGCAATTTACCATAAAGATCTGCACCAATGCACACTCTGGTACCTAGCGAAACAGTAATCTACTAGTAAATTTGTTATTTTCAGAAAATCAATATTCCAAGTTTTTTTCTTCCCAATTCAAAAACTTGGTTTGGGTTGAGGCCAATTGCAGGTCTATACTCTATATTTATACACGAGTATTGCCTACAGCCAGATTTGCATCAGCCTAAAGAGTGTAACCTGACATTTCATTGCTTGTATTGAACATGTACAGTGGAGTTATTGTCTTGTCCAGCTTCCATTTAAGGGAACTTTAAGAACTACCCACTATCCTGCTTGAAAATAAAGAAGTGTACACACTTGAAGACCCTTCCTGTAGGCAACATTACAGTTCAAATCAAACGCAGTTGATATTTACTCAAGTGCTTTCTCAGCAGTCTTTCAACACACCCACCCCTTTGCAAACAACCTGAGGCAATCTCCATACACTCCCTCACTGGAAAGCACAAACAGACCAGGCTGCCTACACAAGCAGACGGATAGCTCAGTAGATAGCGAGACTGTCCCACCTTTGGAAGGTGAAAAAATCCGAATAAACCCCTGCTCTAAATAGTTGCTGTTTCTCGCAGTCATCAGCCTTAGTCAACAACTGACTCATAACCTATGTTGTTAAATGCCAGATGCACAAGCTGTACCAATGCGATTAAGGACATAAAGGAATATAGCATCGTGATGCTGTTGGCAGAACATAATTTATCTCCATGGGAGTCAAATATCTCTGAGTCAAGACAAATACACTTAGGGTTGGACTGACAACCATGCATTTTGGGATATAATGACATAAGCACTGAAACGGTTTTATTAGCCGTAGGGTTATGCTCATAGTTCTTAAAGGAACGCATTTACATTCAGCTCGAGAGCATACAGACATTGAATGAATCCTGAAATCCTGAATACCTGACCCCTATAGTAACGCGATTCTTTTGCTCTCTTACGCTGTAAAGAGCATTTTGACCGTATGGTTTGATCTTCTCACTGCAAATTATTGCAGGTTCACAAAGATCTTCAAAGTTGTCACCTTTAACCCATCTGTCCTGATGTGCTTGGTCTCTTTAGTCAAGAGACTTGAAAAATCCAGAAACGTCCTGGGATACTTAATGGGGTCTTTTTTCTTTAATTGGTCAGCTGTTTGTGAATGTGAGGCACACAAAGTGGAGTCAAGTAACACAGGAAATGTCATTGGAAATCAACTTTATTCATAGGAGTCATTTTTAAACTTACAGTATGAGTTCACTCATAAGTCTTTTCTCTGAGTCTGCACTTCTTTAATGTCCTGAATAATGTTTAGAAGGTGACAAACAAAATGTATATCTCAGTATGTTGTCACAAACAACACAGACGTCTTTCTTAGTGCTTATTAATAAACAACAAATACATTTAACAGTAATTCCAAGTTGCGTACCGCTATGAGAAAACGAAAGTTCTCACAGGAAGTTATGCAGTCTAAGTACACTGTTATTGCTTCTATAGGAAATAAAAATGGAAAGTAACAGGGAGGCACTGCTAATCAGATACACTTGCGTCGATATCCCAGCAAATTCACCCCAAGGTCAGACTGTGCAAAGCTAAGAGAAACCCGAGAGCTGCATCTCAGGCTCTACAGACCACAGTTAGCATGTTAAATGTTAAAGTTCATGACACTACTATTAGTGAAAGACTGAACAAGTATGGTTTGTTTTGATGGATTGCCAGGAAAGAAGCTTCTTCTCTCTGAAAAGAACATGGCAAAATGTCTTAAGTTTGCAAAGTTGCTTCTGAACAAACCACAAGACTTCTGGAACAATGTCGTTTGGACAGACAAAAACAAAGTAGAGATAATTGGCCAAAATACACAGAACTGTGTTTGGCGAAAAATAAACACATACCATCACCTCATACGAACCGTCGAACATGGAGGTGGGAGGGTGATTGTCTCGGGTTATCTCACAGCCATAGGACCAGGGCCGTCACTGAGATGAATAGGAATTTCTCTGTATACCAAAAAATTCTAAAGTCAAATGGGACTTGGCTTAGCTTAGCTGAAACTAAATCATTCAACTGGATCAATCAACAATGATCTTAAGCAAAGGAGAAAATGCACCATAGAATGATGGAAAAAGAAAAGAATCTAGATCTTGCAACATTCCAGACAAAGTTCGGACCCAATTCAAATGTTGTAGTGGGACCTTAAGAGTGCTGTACACAAACAAATCCCTGCAAATCTTAATTAGTGAATGAAGCAACATTGTGAAGAACATTGGGCCAAAATTCCTCCATAATAATATGAGAGAATGATTAAGTCGTATAGAAAATTATTATTTAAGTTCTTGCTGCTGAAGCTGGTTCTACAAGCTACTGAATTTGGGCTATTCTTAGTTTTTCACAGGACTGCATCGATTCACTTGAAAACGTTATTCATTCTTTTTTTTTCACACGACTGTATGTACAAGAAGAGGGGACATTTAATTCCTTATTAATGAGTTTAAAAAAAAAAAAAGTTTTTGAGAAAGTGGAAGAAAAGTCAGCCAGATCAAAGTACACAGTCAAGTTGGGATTTCATATTACAGAGATTTCTCAAATTATCAATTGTAATAGGGGGTCATATACAGCTGCTATCAAGTTGGAACTATATTATATAACAGTCAGCGACACTGCGCACCTTTAAACTGAAACACAGTGACAGATCAGCAATCATCTCACTAACAGCAAATCAAATCAGACCCAATACTTCATG
Organism: Benitochromis conjunctus; assembly: GCA_015052645.1. Taxonomy (NCBI): domain Eukaryota; kingdom Metazoa; phylum Chordata; class Actinopteri; order Cichliformes; family Cichlidae; genus Benitochromis; species Benitochromis conjunctus. The sequence goes on along the minus strand of VOQK01025933.1, from coordinate 48,659 downwards.
TGAGAAGAACATAAAGTTGTGCTGAGTGATAGAACCCCAAAAGAACAAACTTTTAAATAAAAATTTAAACTATTTATCATTTTGAATGCCGGTTTAGTTATCATTGCCTTAGAGCACTTTGTACATACATAAGCATGTATTTCTTATTACTCTTCATAAGATGTGACTCATTCTGAATATAAACTTCCAGATGTGATTAATTCATCATTTTTTCCCCCCATTTCCAGTCAAATCAATATTACTTGATTCATAGTCTTGGGAAACTCTTCTTTCAAAAAGAGTGTTTAAATCAATTATGTTTTTATCTATAAGTACCTTATCTCATTGCAAAAAAACAAAAACACTTAGTCACACCAACAAGTGACTTAATCGTGCTAAATTAATTGAAAAAATGCACAACATACTATATGCAAATAAGAAACACTTTGATCTTTTATACTTACTGATTACTGCTGTTCCCATGGGTGTGCAAACATTTCATAGCAGGATGTCAAGAAATCCATTTAAGAACAACATTTGTAAAGAAAAACATCAGTTCATGCGCCTTTAAAGGTTTCCAGTCAATGCCAAAGAGTCAAATGCTGAAATGTTTGGCTCAGGAACTGTGAAAAAGAAAGAAAACTGCCAAAAAACGACCCCATCAACTGCACCATCTGTACTCATCATTATCGTATTGAGCACTCTAGCTGATATTTGATTGGATCTCTGTTTTAATTAGTGTGCTGAGTTCCCTGCGTTATGTATTTACTTTTTCTGTAAATTATAGGCTACTGTAATTGAAGAGGGCACAAATTAAACGAGTCTGTGCCACAAACTTGATTATGTGTGGCTACAGCTCTGGCTGGCTCATGATAGAGGGAGCCCAGTCATCTGCTTCTTTCTGAAGCTTTAAGAATGACATTTTATGCTGTGTGTGCTCATTGACAAATTGAGCAAGCGAATCAGGCTGAAAAAGAGAAAGCAGAAGAGAGAGAGAGGAACAGAAGCAGATTACAGCATGCCAACTATATTAACATATCCATCTGGCGTCTCATTTTTCACCACTCTCACTCACCCCATTGGCCCCTGTTGCCCCTGTCACTGGGCTCAAGCGGGCCCATCCAGGACAAGGTCATGTTGTTGCCGTATGTTATGAACCTGCCACCTGATCCCAAAGATGCCTGTAGGGACTTGGCACACCAGCATGCTGGCAGGGTGGCAGTAGTGACTCTGTAACCATACACTGATAGAAAGCAAGGCAGAGTAATGTAATGTGGGTCATACATGCACACACATACATAGTCCCACAAAGTAACACCTTTCGCCAAGGCTGTCTTTTTCAATCCCCTTTCTGTTTGTAATTGTCTCTCTTCATCAGGCAATGATAATGGTATAATCTTAACATGTATATGAGTGTATTTCTGCAGCATGTATTGGCAGTCTTTGCAATCTAAACATCTATCTTTGATACAAGCAAACAGCCAGATGGCATAACTAGACTGCAACTATAGGCATCAGTAGAATCATGGTAATACTGAAATACCCAAAAAAATACAAAATACAAAAGAGAAAGGCAGCAAAAACAGAATCTCATGTTGTTCGTGTGGTTAGCACTCCAAACTCATCTACAGCATTTATTGATTTGACAGAAAAATATAATTATGAAAGTAAAACCACAACCACCCCTTCATTTATCTCCTTGAGCAAATAACATTTGTTTGGAAGTTTTCTATGCCCTATAGATTCTGCAGCTTCTGATTTGAAAGGTCAAATGACCCTTGAGGATTTCATATGCAGAGCCTAGACTTTAGAGTTCAGTGAACCAGTGCCTCTGCATAGACAAAGACAGAGAAGTGAAGAGTGAGTTGCTGAAACAAGCTTTTCCCAAACCATCGTTTAACATTTCATTCTGACCTCTCAGTATGAGATGATTCGGTTAAAAAAAAGGAAGGATGGATAAATTTCTGCTGAGTGTTTGCATTTCTTTGCCCTCACCGTGGATAGACATGTTTTTTTTTTTCTGTGCCCTTTTGTTGTAGACCTAACCCTTCTCCCCAGCTTCCTTGAATTCCTATGACATCACCAGATCTTAGATGATGTTGATGTAGACGTCAATGAAATGCTGCGTCATTCTGAAAAACCTCTGTGGGCTCCCTGTTTTTTCACATTATACATGCATATACTGCACATCTCCAAAGTACAACTGACCCATGTGGATAAACATAACCATTACTTAATCAATAATAATGTTTCACATTTTCCACTTATATGATCCACCAACTCGCAGTCAGACTTTCACGAGTCAAGAGCTCTTTGAACAAAATGATCACTTACTTTTTAGGCACAGTTCAAAATGTTGCATGTGTGCATTTTCATTCTTTAAAGGGGTTAAACACCATAATTGATTTGAATGAGTGTAAAACTGTGAATTTTCCCAGATATTGGACATTTCATGATACATTTAGCATAAACTTACAGTACATAAAGCTGCATTAAAAGTGATATGTTACTCTATTTCCATCCCTGTGCCATTGTTCTTTATATTTCTCTCTCTGTCTGAGCTTTTCTCTTTGTCCCCTCTTCTGTGGGTGGTGAGGTCAAAAGATACCCTTCATACATTCATTCATAAGAGCCAGCTGGATGATGGGCTTCAAAAATATTAGCTTTCTCTCAAGCAAAGAGCTCTGGGTGCTTTACTCTCTTTTATTGTTTGTTTATTTCACTCAATTCAAGCTACCACTTATGCGAACATGAATTCTACTTATTCAAAACAAAATTAAAATTCTCAGCAAAGCTATAAAAAAAAAATCTCTCTTCCCAGCTAAAACGCACGAGTCTTAAAAGGCAGGCTGAAACTGCCTAATAGACTTGAGATAAAATATGTATTTGACTAGATAAGTAATTGTTGGAGGAATGGTTGAAAAAGCTCCAAAAACCAAAAAAAGGGAAAGTTTAGGGATTCCCTCTGCATTCTTAATGATATTTTATTGTTGTTATTCTCTCAGGCTCTTATGTTTTTCAGATTTTTTTTATACAAACAATGACATGAAACTTGACCTTTCGCTTTTTCTCCATTGCATGAAAAAATGAATATTTTAAAGTCCAACAAAAATGATCAAGTTAATACCATATTCTCCACTGATATGAGCTAAACCTTTGACTGAATTATGCATTATCTATTTTGAAGCAGCATATATTCATTGTGTGACAGTAGACAACTTTCACCTACAGCCATGACTAAGTGAGATCAGTCTCTGCTCGTATGGAGTCAAGAGAGTAAATCCCACTTATCATGATGGCTGCTTGATGGCTCTTTAGCAATAGCATACATACCCCATACGTTATAAGATATGGAAGAAGACACTTCCTCTTCCTCTCCACTGTCATTAGATAAAGCACAATTTCATAGATATGTATCATCTTGGGTTATTCATGATGTCATTGATTATAAGATCAGAAAAGTATCCATGCTGCCTGATCTTTAACAGTCACCCTATTTAATGTAAGTATAGATAAAAATTCTGTAGGCACATGTAATTATGAATGACATGCTATCAAAGACTCCATGCTCATACTGGCAAACTCATACTGCTGAGTCTTTCAGTGAACAAGATGCCTGATGCTCCCATGAACATCAAAAATATGTAATATTTCCAATAAGATTTCTATATACTTCATGTGTTTCCTATAGTGGACTTCACAAATATCATCCTTATTGGCGAGTCTTGAATCTATCAGTCATTTGAGCTTTAAGTTCAACTCATTCTCATTCCCATTGTGTCAAATAGAAAATACACTGGAGATCAGAGACAGACACAAGGTATCGCTGGGCATTTGTACCTTGATGTGCCCACTGTATCCAATGATAAGAAAAAACTTTACATTGCTCGGTATATCAAACAGGGCTTTGTCTCTTTTTTAAAAGCAGAATGGTGTTTTCAGCTTTTCAGGGCAACAAAGCCCTGCTTTCAGTTTTACTCAATGTTTGGCTAGATAAAGGCATCCAAAACGTTTGGTTAAGATTAGGGATTAGGAAAAGATTCTGATTCGATTTCAAAATTTAACACTGAAAAATAACACTAATGAGTTTTTAATGTTTAAATGTGATGCCAAAGGGGCCTGCCCAAGTCTCCAAATGTGACAAGTGAGGAGTAAGACAGGTCTCTTGCACAGTGTGAGTATCTGTCAGATGCCTGTGGCTTTCACAAAACAGCAACAACAATTATGCCATTTACTCCAGTGTACAAACGTTTTCCATATTGTAAGCGCTACTCTGATTAAGTTGCATATTATCAGGGAATTTCCTTTATCAGTACAATTTACCTGCAAATTTATTCAGCCCTGATTTGCTCTTTAAAACTCATTAAATTAATCTGAATTTCACCAGTTCTACTTTTTAAAAGAATGTAAACTAGTTCAAATTACACTTCATCAAGCAATTACCTGAGAATTAGCAGTTTTACACTATTAATGTACGTTTCCTCCAAGAAAAAAATTGCTATCCCAAATAGCCCCATAAATCAAATGATTAGTTGTAAATATTTATTGCTGGTTGTTGTAATTCAAAACAACAAAACAGTTTTGCCACTATTGCAATAGTTGGGAATTGTAAGGGCTGAGTTTTACACGTGTACAAACGTATTTTTTATCATTTATTATTACAGTGTTCCATCTCTGCTTCTGCCAAAGCACAGGTCAGAAAATAGAAATGATAGGTCACTTGGTGAGTAAAACCCTTGACTTGACTTTAGCTGGCATTTATTGCTTCTCTAACCCCTTTTTATTAATGCTGAACCTGACATAGTAGCAATAGTGAGACACAAGAGACTTAATTCTACAAAAAGATTCAGGCCAGCTCTTTGCTCTGAGGCATCCGTGAATGCTTTACGCACAATTGAGGATTGTCTAGGCGTACTAATGTGTGTATGTGTTATAATTCCTCACACAACACATGCTGAAATGCAAGCCAAATGTTTTCTCTTTTTAAAAGCGCATCATATTTGCATAAGGATATGCAAAGAGTTTGGAATACATCACTGTGAGATGCACTCAAAATGCAGGAAAAATACTATTTTTTTATATTTTTGGAATTGTTGTGGGTCAGAAGAAACTATGGAAAATTACTTCTGTCACAATATTCCAGTTTTTGTCTCTGAAATCACAGATAATTTGTCTAGAGAGTGAAGTAAACATACGAGGTATAGGCATTATGCACACATTCCAGTGCACGGTTTAAAACAAAAATAATTTTTAACAGTGGGGGATGATTGTTTGTAGTGTGACACACTTTTAAAAAAATAGGAGATCAGTATCACTTATCCTTCTCTACAATACTTTTAATTCCCAACTTTTAGCGCTTTACTAGCTGATCTTTAATTAAAGAGATGATTGCATATTGCGCCAATTCACTTGTACTTATGAGAGTGGTTTTGTGCATGTGCTTGTCTGATTTCACATAAAAGAGAAACCCCCCCTCCTCTAGGTTATAGGTATGGTAGTGCATCTGCATTAAGGGTTCATCACAGAGAATAAATGTATATGAACAAGGCTTCCTTTTGCAAAGTGCTAACTCATTCTGAGCACAGACAAATTGTTCATATTCAAGCTGCCCACTAATGTCATTTTCTAAATTCATTCCGACATGGGAGCTCAAAATGAAATGAAAGCCTACCGCTTTCATCATTATTGTGTTATCATTCCCCCCACCTTTCGCTCAGTTTCTCCTCCACATTGGTCCGATTTGTTTCACCTCATTCCTTAAACAGTGAATCACCTTCTCCCAAGCCCACTGGGGTCTTTTTATATCCAAACCATACATTAAACATGCACCGCATTAAGCAGATCTCTGTACTGATGTCACCAGTCTCCAATAAAACTGCACCATTATTCTCAATATGATAACACAAAACAGCCAGTCACTAAACATCCTGTGCCCTCCAGAGATACTGGCATCCCTGTTAAAATGAGCGAAAAAGGCAGAATAATAAAAGAGAAAAATAGCACAGATGAGTCATGCTCTCTTGCTGCTCACTATTCAGTATTATAAAATTACTATCATTCATTGTAATCACGCTTTTCTACAGGGTCTGATGTTATGCACTCAAAAGGAAATGCATAGTATTTTACAATGACCGACAAATAAAAAAAAGTGCATTTTACTTTGACTGATATACCTGTTGGTAGTATATTTTATGGAATCTAAATTCCTGAGCTACTAACAAATACCAAGCACAATATACTACTCAAGCCTAACTGAAAACACGAGCGAGAGATACATAATATAAGCCATACTTAACAAGATACAAATCAGGTGTTGGGGAACCAGGACATACTGATGAAAAGTGTGCTACTGGAATAAAGGAGTGGACATGCATGGACAAGGACCGATCATATGGAATTGATGCAATGCTACTACGCCAGCCTACCCAGTGTGAGGGGTTATATGCATTGTTGGGCCATGTCCAGGTTTTGGGGACAATCAGAGAAGATCCCTTGAATGCAAGATGTGTGCAAACAACAACCTTACAAACTGTGGACTGAATTACACACTGTCAAAGGCTGACAGGGCACTGGCTACTTCCTGCTATGAGTCACATTGGTAGACTGCACCATTTCTCTTTGAAGACTTGTTAGTAGGTGAATTGGGGTTGTGTACATGATTTTACATGGGTGTGCCATAGGGGTGGTTTCCCACTGCTTAGTGTGTTAGTGTGTTCCTAAAACTTCAGTCCTCTCAGAGGCCTGGTGATTTGAGGGTTCTGCACAGCATCTGATGACGTCTGAATTTATACTTGGAGTCTGCTGGAGCTACTGTTTGAGTTTTGGGGGTTACAACTCCTAATGCTGCTATTACCAGTGGTACCACTTTGGACTTCCACATTTGCTTCTATATTTTCTCATGCGCCTTCTTCCTGATGTTGCTGTCCACTGAGATTGCCACAACTACAAATCACAACCCTTCTACTCCTTGTCAGCGACCACTATATCAGGTTGGTTGGCCAGCATCTGCTTGTCTGTCTGGAACATTAGCCTTGTTGTTCTCAACAACCTTCAGTCTCCCATTGGGACTTGGGGACTTCTAATCTATATGCAGCAAAGATGTTCCTGTACACTATCCCAGCCATGTAGTAGTGCTTCTCAATGTATGCAGTCCCAATTTCCATCTTGCATCCTGCTACCGTGTGTTGGATAACCTATGGAGCACCTTTGCGCAGACTGCAAATTGGGTCCAGTCAGCTATGGTAGACTCCTGCATCTGTGTATCTGGTGCTTAACTTCTGTTCATGTGCTGCCATGTTAAGAGCTTCAGTGCTATCCTTTAAGCTGCTTTTTTCTAGCCACTGGTAAGATTTCTTATTGTCTGCCACCTTCTCTAGCTGTCACAGTGTAGTGGCAACATTACTGTATTTGGAACACTAGTTTGGAGGGTTGAATCCTGGCCATGGTACGCATCTAAAAAGGAACCCCTAGACTAGGCAGCCCAAGCCTACCTTGAAATATGAGCAAGAAATATATAACCAAAGCCATACCAACTGGGCCTTCCTACTGTGTCTGTGTAGATTCTCCAATTCATCCAGGTCATGATCAGTGTTGGGCAAGTTACTTTGAAAAAGTTATTAGTTATAGTTACTAGTTACTTCTTCAAAAAAGTTCCCAGAAAGCTGAAGACAGCTTCAACTGCTCTGTATGTTGAGAAAAAGTAATGCGTCCGCACCCCATTTTCTTCATAGTAACGGTAACGGCGTTGTAACAATAGAAATAGTAATTAGATTAGTGATTACTGAAAAAAGTAACGCTGTTACTTGTAATGCCGTTATTCCCATCACTGGTCATGATAGTCTTGAGGGCTTGAAAAAGAAGGCAACTGGGTTTTTTTCATTTCTAAAGAGGTTTAGTTGCTTACTTTTTTAAGCTTTCTAGACTGATCTTGGTCAAATGGGTATCCACTTAAACATATTAGCCTACAGAAACAAAAGGAAGCAGAAAGAACATAGAATTAGTCAGAAAGGGAACAATGCAGTCCAAGGTAGAATTGATTTGCTGATGCTTGGTGACAGTATCTTCAATACAAGTTTGTGTCTTAGGTGTGGAGTTGTTTTAACTGAAAGATATTGTATTCCTGTATTCTTTACCTCTCACATATCACAAAAATGCTATGTTACTGTATTTGTTAAAAGGAAATAAAGGTCACCGTTCATGTAGGAAATTGTAACAGTATGAATACAGCTTTAATTATGTGTCAACATGTGCAATGTATAAATTCTTCCTGAATCTTTATGAGCATAAATCCACAGTGAGGAACATCACTCCTACATAAGCACAGCATGAGAATAACCTCACTCACACACACACACACACACGCTCACTAAAGAAAGCGAACACACAAGAGGTTTATAGAGTCTCTGTTGGATGTTCAGTCTCATTAGAAGTGTTTCCTCATGAATAACATTATTCAGGATGAATCACTTGATTATAGATTTCTCTGTGTGTGCGCGTGTGGTGGCTATGTGGGTCGACAGCTTTCTCTGCATGCATCTGTCTGTGTCTGCGTTTGTGTGTGTGTGTGTATCTTGCCAGAATAAACAACAGTGGGAAGTGCCAGTCAGTGAAAAATGGGCACCACCTCTCTTCGCTCTCCTCCTATTGATTTAATCTCCAGCCCTTTGCCACTCGCTGCCAAATCTGTCTTCACAAAACACATCTAAGGACAATGCCTTCCACTTGGGTTTTGTTTGCGTGCCTCTCTAAAATAAGCCCAAATAACCATGGCAGGATATCAGAATATTTTCTGAGAGAGTAGTGATTTTCTTCACTGCTATGAGGATGGTTTAGCACCTGCATAGATTGAATACCTGTAATCTCTACTTATGTCCTTTTCACCTTCACTTGTATAAATGAGATCTTCTTTGCAGCCTTTTCTTTAACAAACATTCTTCCCATCAGAAAGCTTAATAAGCATGTACTGTAGATTACAGTGACACTATTTTATTATTTGTAAATAAATCCTGTTTAATGTGAGAGTAACGTGGTGTGAAAGGTGGTTTTTTGTGTTTGTTTGTTTTTTCTCTACTTACTGGTAACAATTATATTTCCTAAAATTCTGATGGTATATTCGACTGTTCCGCTTCTAGGTATTCTAGAGATTTTTCTCCCTGGCTTGCTTTTCCATGTAAAATCTCAGTGTGCAAGGTTTAGGGCATAGGTCTTATCCCTACTGATTGGAAAGCACCTCTCGTCTGGAGGTGCGATCATAACAGAGTCTGTCTGAACCCTGTGGATTTTGTCTGGTGGCGAGCTTACCTCAAATACAGCTTCCACTACTGGCAGCAGCCTGGCTGTCTCATCCAGGTTTGCTGCAATTACAAAACCTCTGGCAGTGAGTTGTTCTCATCATGTCCACATGGGAGGCCAGTAAATGAGAGCAACGGAGTAGAAAAAGAAAAAAAAGTTTGTTCCTTACGCACGTCTGCAGCCACTTCCCACTCTGCGCACACACCATCACCTCCCCCTCTCAATCTCATTGTGCTGGCAAATTAAAATTCACGGGTTGCCAAGCCATCCATTCTCTCTCCGCTGCTTAATTGTCTCGAAAATTGAGGAGATTACTGGGTGCGATTTATGTACAAATAAGAATCTGTCAGAAACCTGGCAGTGTATACATTGACATACACACAGAGACTCGATGAGCCATAGGCAATGACCAGCTTTGGCCTTTGTCCATTTTCAGTTCTACCCCTTCTGCAGCACTTTGGGCAAGGTATGCTTGCAAAAGTTGGCACAACACTGTGGGGGGGGGAAAAATAGACACTCTCATAGATACTGAAAATCTCACATGGGCATGTTTGAAATATAATAATCTTCCCCTTAGTGCATATCAGCGTTTCTGCTTTCAATGTATATTCTCCCTTTGAGGATATGGTATATTATAACATATCACCGTAGCTCATGGATCCTCATTGTTGCTGTTAGTGTCTTTAGCTCTGGCAAAGGGTGGAATCAGACATTGTTGGATTAGTCATGTAAATAGCAAAAACCTGTACATTAGTCATGCCGTTTGACAAGAAAAAAGTTTAAATACAAGTACATTGCTCAAGTTGTATAGTTTCCATTAGTCACAGTCTCAGCGACTGGTCACATTAATCTCATAACATATTGCCAACCTGGCAGCACTGGCTATAAGAGCAGAGCTTATATTTGCCTTACAAGTGCTTGTTGAGCTTAGAGCCGGTTGTAAAAGTCGTAAAAGCTAACACTCATAAATAAACACTCGTTTGTACAATCTGACTGCATTTCTGAGAGATATTGATTCATTCTGATATAAAAACCAAAACAAAGAGCGCACTCCATTGTACTGTAATAGTATGCCCATGTATGATATGTTTGATTACTTTATTAAGGTAATAATACCTACTCATTACTCATTGCATATGGGTTTGTATTTCTTAAGTGAATATATCAGTTGCATGTAAGTAACTCACTAGAATGCCCACAAGCTACTATTATTGATCACATGCATTACATGTATGTAACATTTAACTGCTATTCAAGGAGTTGAAGCCTTTGCACAGAATTGCAGTAACTGTGCATGCAGAGCTAAACAGGCAATCTGGCAGCCACAACATTATTTTCAGTCTGTCCTTGGCCCAGGGCCTTGGGGGGGGTGGACTGGCAAAAACTTCAGTTCACTATCAATACCTGACTGTTTTGGGACAAGTACTGTGCTACCTACAAATTGCTGTTAACAGTTATGAATCTCAATCTCCATACTAATTTATGAGATTTTTTTTTTACTGGCACAAATCATTCTACTTTTCATGAAGTGAAATAAATTCACCTCCTCCCCATCTAACCCTAATTTTAAGGGCATGGTGATATAGTCCCATTTATGCAGTTATTGAACTTGTGCCTGTACTGTGGTGCTGGATGGACATGTAATAGAATTATCTGCTCATGAGAATGATTTATGGAAGCAATATTATGTCATATTCATGTCTACAGGTGCATATGGGTTTGTATGTAAATGTGCAGGTATGCTGAAATCACCTGTTCTCTCCTGAGATGAAGCCAAATGAGGCAGTGTGATCATAGCCTGTATGAATGTTATCTCACCTCTTAGACTGCTGTAGCTCGACCCCACCTATCGCCATCCCTCTACCCTCCTCCTGCTCCTACTTCTCCTTTCATTCCAGCCCATTCCAGCTAAATCCAATTTGTTATGGTTTCAAATAAGGCCTCGTTTTCTCTGTCTTCTCACCACTTCAAACAAAGTGGCTTCCATTATTGCTTGTCCAATTTGAAATAGTTTTCTCCCATTTTTCTGTCTCTTCAAGTCCACTCTAGCACCGGTGCACAATAGGCAGTGTAGCTCAAGATGTGCAGCACAAGGTGTAGAAAGTGAAAAGCCTTTACACAGCTTTATGGAGATATTATATTGTAGCTTTAGGACATGACTGGCATTTTGTTTCACACTGAGGTCAACTTTCTGCTTTTCTAATGATGCAAATTCTGATATCCTCTTTACCGGCGCACACGTGTGTGCACGTGTGCCTCTGTACACAGGGTAATGATGTTTTTTCTTTTCTTGTAATTGTTTGTTTAGTTTTTTATTAAGCACTTGTACCTTTTGTTGAAAAAATGGGGAAAACATCACTGTGACATTAAAATTTAGATTTTTAATATTAACCTTACAACAATAAAATGTTTTGCTTTTTTTTGTTTGTTTGAAGGGGGTTGTGTTTTTTTCTAAAACATATCAGTTCTCTTCGCTCTCTGTAAAGGCAGAGCACACGCCTGGTTTCCTAATTGTTAAGTAAATATACAGATGGAAGTGTTTTACTCC
>VOQK01025933.1:26368-36821 GCA_015052645.1 Benitochromis conjunctus | reverse complement strand
TTTTACTCCAACATTCTTGCTCCTATGAGTCCTGTTTTAATTGAAAACATGCTTATGGATACTGCCTTTGATTGCACTGCCAAGCATTTGGCAGTTACGGGGGCTTTTCTATCAGCCTAGTTGTTGATTGATGGAATTATAAATATAAAAATACCAAAGTGGTTTTAATGATGCTGATATAAATAATTACAAATATTCTAACGTTGACTTGATAGTGGTAATGATGACAATATATGGGGATGTTAACTTGCACGCGTGTGATTTATAGAAAGCAATGTCATGTATGTTGTATGCAAATGAACTTAGAGGAAAAGACTTTCTTTATGTGTGTGTATTTTGTTCCAGGGAATGATGTATCTAGAGGAGCGTAGGCTCGTCCACAGGGATTTGGCAGCCCGAAATGTTCTGGTCAAATCTCCTAACCACATCAAGATCACTGACTTTGGCCTGGCTCGCCTGTTGGATGTCAATGAAAAAGAATATAACGCTGATGGAGGAAAGGTAAATTGTGACATCGCTTTTAGAAACGTTGTTAAATAATCGAATTTGCTTAATTTGTTTCCGTAAATAGGCATTTAATTTCCTTGAGAGAATTTGACTTGATAATCACTGCCACACTTAGAAACATTAAGCCATAGATAGCAAGCATTAAACAATTTCCTGGCTGGTATGCCTTCTTTTGTACTACAGAGAACGATGAGTTTTTAAATGCTAGAAGACTGTTCGCAAGCTAAACAAGCCGTCAGTGCCACCGTCGAATATGTTCACCTTGGAAGCACAGCCTCAAAAAACATAAATTCATAACTACGTTTTCATAGATGAATGGGCTGAAGTTATCAGAGCTCGTGATTGTGAATAAGGTCTATCTAACATTAGCAACACTCTAATATACGAAGTCGAAGGCTTGTGTTGTTTATATGGGCCATTTTTTTTCTTTGGTCTGAAGTCTCCACTGTTCATTTTTGTTCCTCTCCTTTGCTCTTTGTTTCACATTTTCTTTGTGTCTTTTGTGCTCTTCATCTGTTCCCCTATATGTGTCACACACAGAGTAAAGCAGGCGCACTCTTAGCACAGGAGAGGAGAGGCAGGTGAAGTGAAGATAATGTTACTTGAGATGGTGACAGCTAGGAAGGAGAGTCATTTTAAAAGGGATCAGAAACTTTGCTTTGTTTTTTTTAAAGCTCAAATGGATGTATCCCACTACATAGTGAGTTTTTGAGGTGCTGATTGCCAGATTGTGTTATCTTCAAAAAGACCCAGATCAGGCATTTAAGCTAAACTAATCTGCTGCTGGCTTTTGCTCCGTATAGACTGACTAAAGTCTCTTCTGATTCTCAGGAAAGTGAATGAGAATAGTGTAAAAGCTTTCATTTAGAAATCTCAATTTCATTTGCATTTGAACCAGACATTTAAAATATGCCAAAACGTTTTAATATAAAGTCTGCTTTCTAATTCTTTCCTTAACATTTAAATGAAAAATGCAGTTTGAATGTGGAGTGTCTAGTGGCCCCAGTAACTCTCATGTTAGTGCTTTTTGTTACTTTTGCAATTGGTCCGATATGATCCCTTGAGCTTATATTAAGGGACCATCTACTCCAGTTATTTGTTGAATAAAGCGTTGGGTTTAGGAGATACAATATTAATAAATAACTATTTTGAACCTTACGGCTCACATTTTGTAAAAGACAGCAATACACATTAACATTAATGAGGGTTTCATATTCTACGAGAAGAACTTAGCCCATCACAAAGGACAGTTTCACTCGAATGAAATGCTATTCCTGCTCTACTGGACCGTGTTATTTACCTCTGGGGATTTCAAAACCCTGTAAACATAGTAAACAAATATATCCTTGAGGCTCTACTTACATGGAGTTCTGACCTCTTCTAATCTTTGTTTATCCTTTGCCGCTTTTGTATTTTGTTTTCAAAACCTCTTTACTCAAGACAGTCTTTTTCATCCCTATGTCTGCCTCTCTTTCCAGTGTCTCCAACACGGTTTATATCAGTGATGATCACTGTAGTATTTTCCCCTCAGCTGATTGAAAGACAGAAAATCTGACCTTCCATATCCCCCTCCTCTCAGTTTCCATCACTGTAATAAATAGAATTTCAAATCTAATTATAGTGTTAAGCTGCATATCAGATTGACATGTTTTTCTCTCACCTTATTCCGGCATAGCTGGCGCTTGTGTATGTGTGTGTCCTCTTCTTTCCATAACATTTGTTCTCCTTTATTTTCTCTTACACTTCTGCTTGCCAGTGTCACTGATGTAGCTTTGCCAAAATGGCCCATTATATACTGTTAACACACAACTAGCTGAAATTTAGTTTAACCCCAAACTTGGAAAATTATCGTTTTCCTTAAGTATAAGAGAAATGCATTATTAGTGACTATCATTTATGTGTATGATACTAACATACTCTGCTTTTTTTTTTAACAGATGCCCATCAAATGGATGGCCCTAGAGTGTATTCATTACAGGAAGTTTACTCATCAGAGTGACGTTTGGAGTTATGGTAAGTGTCCTTTGAATATAACAATAATAGTTTTCTATAGCATTTTATTAATAACAAATATACTGGCTGACCTTCTTCTACGATTTGTATATAGAAAAGCTGAAATGTAAAAACAAATGGCTAAAATTTAAATGAAACAGATACTTATCACCTTTATTGTTATGTTGCCATAAATATTCTAGAAACAACGATGTCAGTTGCTAGGCAACATATGGCAGTATAACATAGCACATGTGTAATTCAACTATTGTAGATATACATGACATGTTATGGTCCTGAAATTAATTAGGTACATAAATGCTGCAAATGGTTATTTTAACCAGTGGTGGGAGATTGTTAGGTAACACGATGACATCATAATATCAGGTGTCACTAAGAGCATTCGGGGGCCTAAGGTGAACCTGTGTTCACCTTAGGTGAACCTGTGTGCCTAGAAGAAATTTGCAGACAAAGAAAAAACAAAGAAAAAACTAAAATAAGACCTTGCAGAAATAAAGAATGGAGTAGAAAAAATGTCTACCAATGACTTGGGAGCATGAGATAAAATGTGTTCAAGGCCGTCTTCATATTCTTGATTTGATTTGCAGACAGTTACATCAAAATACATGTAGTAGGAGAAAACTATTGAAGATACAAGGCTGTGAGGGAGAGGACAGAAGGACCAGGAGAGGAAAGAGGGTGAGATCACGCTCCTACTGAGAGCTTGGCTCCAACTCTTCCCTGTCCATTTAAAACAGTAAGAGCAGCCAAAAGACTGTGAATAGACAGTGGATGGACACTTTACTTAGACTCGTATACTTGCGATTGATCAAATCTTGTGCATTATTTTAACTCATCTTTTCAGGTTCATAGGAATCAAGAACCATTTGAGTGGTTCATTATTTCCTTGGTGGCTAATTAGAACAGACCAGACCTGGCTGATTGGTGGGTTTTCCAATCTGTAAAAATTGTGGCGAATGAGGCAATAATTTGGGGACACTTGAGTATAGTTTGCACAAGGAAGCATAAACCTGTAGATCATCAAGGAGTGGTCATATCATGAGTCTTTGTACAAGCCATTAATTTTATCCAAGCCAGAGGTCTAAATCTTTGTCATTTCTGCATATCTCTTGCTGAAGATCTTACCCATAGCATGCAATGCAACACTGTAGCAAGGTGGTTAAAATCAGATTCACGCCTATGTTTTCCCGTCATTTATTTATGTAGTTTCTTTGAGACTGAGACTTATTGGTAGAATGACATTTGCTGTTTTCTTAAGACATCTCTTTTTCAAATGTCTGTTTCATTAAATGAGAAAGATTTCAAAATGCACTTGTACTTCCTACTCTAAAAGAAAAGGAACATTTGGTTTTTGTTTTCCTATTTCCACTTACTTAGAGTGAATTTGGGCTGTACACACACACACACACACACAGGTGTCTATTTATATCCTCGTGGGGACATCTCATTGACATAATGCTTTCCCTAGCCACTTACCCTAACCGTAACCATCAAAAATGAATGGCTAACCCTGACCCTTACCCTAAACCTAACCATAACCTAATTGTAACCCTGACACTAAAACCACATTTTGAGTCTCAAAAATGCCTTCAACCCCATGGGGACCGGGGGTTTGGTCCCCACGAGGGCTGTCGGTCCCCACGAGAATAGTAAACTTCCAATTTTTGGTCCCCACGAAGATGTATATACCCATCCACGCACACACACACATGCACGCGCACGCACATGCACGTGCACGCACGCACGCACACACACACACACACACACACACACTTCTACTTGTTCTTGATTTTGTAATTGTCTTTTTTTCTCTCCTTACTACCTGCCTTTGTGCTCATATATCACTACTCCTACATCTTTCAGGTGTAACCATTTGGGAGCTGATGACCTTTGGAGGGAAGCCATATGATGGGATTTCTACCAGAGATATCCCAGATCTGTTAGAGAAGGGAGAGCGTCTTCCTCAACCACCCATCTGCACCATTGACGTTTACATGGTCATGGTCAAATGTAAGTAAAATTTCAAAGTAGCCAAAAGAACAGAAGCTCTCTTAAATATGCTAAAATCAAATGCAACAAATCTAAATAATCAGAATAATTAAATACTCTTTCTACCTGAGGAGCACTGAGGAAACATGCTAGCTAGTTTTGAATAGATAACATGTTTAGAAAACATTTGGTAATCTCAAATATTCAAGAGCATTTGCAACTGAAGATTGCGGTTCTACAGTTTAGCCCAACTGTTTGATCATACTTATATAAAATTTAAGAGGACTGCAAAGCATGAACAGGTTGGCCTTAGTGGTCAGCCTCTGCTGTTATACTGTCAGGCACTGGGGTCACAGGTGGCACTATACCCTCTGGCCACTGCTGACAGGACAAAGACTGGGTGCCAGCATCACTTCAGCCTTCTCTACTGCTCTCCAAGGTTCAGCCTCTGGCCGTTTCTGTCACCTTGGCTTTTACGGTCACCCTCAACCTGCGCCAATCTGGCAAGTGGACACAGACACAGCAGGGAGAGGTTACTATCACCTGCCTGTTATCTGACTTCTTTTTGCAACACTGCACATACTGAAAAGGCTCAGCGTACTTCTGAAGCTTTAACTCATTTCGCTATCCTCTTCTTTATTGGCACTAATTATAGACTCTATGCACCAAGACAAAAGATAATCAATTTTACATGTGAAATGGCTTGTGTATGTATTTATGTATTCACATCTAAAGCCACATTTAACCATCTTTTCCCTGGATACCTAGTCAGCCTGTACTCAAGGCCAGACCACATGATTGCTTTGGCATTGTATCATCATGTTCACATGGAAACTGGCAGAAGAGCACATAGCTCCATATGGCCATTCTTGCGATGAAACAGTATTTATATTTAAATTTGAATAAAGACGAGAACTTTACTTAAACTGATCTAATTGATCATTATGAAACAAATGGAATGCATTCTGGAAAATGGTTTAAAAATAAAATCTTCAAAAATCTTAAGAAGTAGGGGAATATGGCCCGTTTTCATGTCATGTCATTGATGTCAAGCTTTCACAGGTAAGCTACAGTGTTTTGTTACCCAGACCTTCCCACCAGTTGGCCCAGGGATAATCCACTACATCTGCCCCATCAATTCATGTGCAAACACACCAGACTCTATTATCACTACTACTTAATAGCATAATGGTGTAATATAGAGCTGCTTTGAGTGCAATTGAAACCACTATCATGATAGATTTAACCTACTATATTGACCAGTCAGGAAATAAGTTAAATAATTTCAATTTGACCACTTTACTTATACATACCTAATCAATACCCATTCACCGTGAATTATTCACTATGTAGAGATTGTTGAATTTCAAAAAATAATGCTGGAAAGATAATATCATATTCTAATTATTATGTATTATTATGTAGCCTTCAGTCCAAAATGCCTCAGTCTATGGAGGCATAACCCTTGACACCAAAGTAGGAAGACCACTGAACTGCACTGCCAAACCTCCACTGACACCTTCTCAACACATTGTTCATAACACTTAAATGGGGTAACCTGGTGATCCTGACGGGGATAGATAAAGCTTCAAATTTAATGTCGACTGGGAAAGTTACACACATCAATAAGATGTATAAATGGCATCTCCACCCCCCACACCATTTGTTATTTTTATTTGGAACATCATATTGTTAAATATGTAATAAAGAGATACTTTTCAGGCTGGATGATTGATGCAGACAGTCGACCCAAGTTCAAGGAGCTGGCTGCTGAGTTCACTCGAATGGCTCGAGATCCCCAAAGATATCTGGTCATCCAGGTAGGTAAATTGATGGTATTGGAATACGTATGTTATCTTTATAATGTGTGTCCCTTGTCAGTGTGTCAGTCTTTCATATAGAGAGATGTTTCCAAATTCTTTGTAAAAGTGAAAAAAAAAGTTAATTAAAGTAACACAAGTAAAACAGAAATGAAACAAATCTTACATTATCACACTTGTTATTCTGATATTTTCAAATTAACTTGAGTGAAATACAACCTGCAGAGGCTATCAAATTAATAGCTAATATGTTATCAGAATAACAAGCTGGACCTCACTCCAAACACTCCCCGCCTGGTAATACATCTATAAATGTCTATTTCCACCCCATACACATTTGTTGTGGTTTCTGTGTCCCACCCTCCCTCTCCTGTTTCTCTGGTTATCTACGTTTTTCAAAGGTATCAGGCGGATCTGCCAAACCTAAGAGCTACTGCCAAGCCCCAAACCACAGCCTCTGACTTAACTTGTTGCTTTATCATCAATAAATGTTTTTCTCCCTCCCCTCACAGCAGATGGCTGCCCCTCCCTGAGCCTGGTTTTGCCGGAGGTTTCTTCCTGTTAAAAGGGAGTTTTTCTGTCCCACTGTTGCTAATAAGGGGTTGTCTGATTGTTGGGATTTTCTCAGTTTTATTGTAGAGTGTCTTATAATATAAAGTGCCTTGAAGCCACTGTTATGATTTGGCATTATATAAATAAAATTGAACAGAATTAAACTTTACTCAGGGTGATGATCGCATGAAGCTGCCCAGCCCCAGTGACAGCAAGTTCTTCCAGAGCCTCTTGGATGAGGAGGAACTGGATGACCTGATGGATGCTGAGGAGTATTTAGTGCCCCACTCCTTCAACATTCCCCCACTGGCATACACTCCCCGCACAAGGATGGACTCCAACAAGGTATTTTATTTTAAGTACCCTAAAACAATGTGTTAAATATGTGGAAGAAATACTGAAGATATTTTACATTTACATTGTGTTATTAAGGTGGATCATTATGCAATGTGACTGCACAATGTGTTCTGCAGTAGAAATAGATTGTTTAAACTTGGAGAAATTTTTAAAAATAGCTTAGACTTAACAGCATGTTTTCATGTTAGCATGTCAAACAGTGCTATTCTGGCAGGTGCCACTGGCATCTGTGCTGTGACAAGAGAGATTAAGACCACATTTGGAGGCTAGAAGGGTGGTGGTGGAGTAAATTACAAGTTTGCCAGCCAACAGCTCACAGTTTGTCTCCAGTTTCAGACTTTGCTCTGCATTGATTTCACTTAATAATTGGATTATGGCTATGGCTATGGATTATGGTGTAGGTTCACACCCCTTCACAATATCAAGCCTGCATAAAATGTTCAACTAATTTGTCTAGTTTCTTCTCTTATATACCCAGCTGGCAGTGGTGATAAGAGCAAATAGAATTCTTAAATGACTTGCTTTTGTCTATGTAAAAGATCTAAATAGAGCTTTAAAATGATGACAGATCTGGTTAGCCAGCTGGTTGAACATGTGATTGCATTAGCACTGCTAATGAAGTCATTGTCAAGATGGATGGGCTATTGATTTTAACTGTTTTTGATGTACTCACTCAGCAATTTGTTTTTGTTCCTCTGTTTTTATCATAATATTAAGCTAGAAGTAATAGTGGTAACAGGAGGTGCCAACTGCCATTAGTCACAGTGGTTTTCTATATTCTAGACATTTTAGTGTAGTTTTCAGTTCACAGACTTGCGTACAAAAACATTTAGCTGAAATATTTATAAATAATTTATCAACATTGTAAACAAGATTAAATGTGTTAAATGATATTAAACTGTAAAGCCATAAAGCTCGAAACCTTTTGTAACAACCTAGGTAAGTCAGTTCATGTTTTCCAAGTCAATCCCTACAATAACACTGTAAGGAAGACTGGGGACCCAACCCTTTTCCAGTATTTTCATTATTTTTGTTATTACTTCTTTAATTAACTTAAGTTTTAATTTGTGTGTTTTTAACTTTCGTCATTAAATGTGTTTGTTATCTTTTAATTTGACTTGGTCTCTGGATTACCATCTCTTATTACCAGTTCTTTTTGAGCATAGTAGCAGTGTGACTGGTTGAAAAATGAAAAATTGGACAATATAGCAAAAGTACTTATTCAAATCATTTAGATGTATTCTAAAGTGATATGGGAATGGTTCTCTCAGTGTAATGCAGGACTATTCTGTTCAAGCACAAAAGATTTTAAGGTCTTAAAACTGCCCTCACACAGCTTTCTCCCGTTCACTCCCATCTGTCTCGTGCTGTCCCATTCTCTTTCTGTTTTCCTTCATCTTTCTCCATTGTGAAACTGTTGTAATTGCCTTCTTCTGAATTGGAGTTTACAGCTAGATCTTCTCAGTTCTTGGACTGTTCAAATGTTCACAGTCCCTCTTTGGACTTAAATCTATCACAACACCAGTCACACAGCCAGAATTCAAACATTTTGTATTCCAATATCCCCCTGTGTTTATGTCAGAATAAAAATGCCCACTGAATGCCAATGAGAGACATGTCTCAAACTTGGTTTGGTTCATTTCAGAGGGTGAATGATTATGTATTTGCCTGAGATATATATGTATGTGTGTGTGCGTGTGTGCGTGCGTGTGTGTGAGTGGACGGGTATATACCATCTTCGTGAGGACCAAAAATTGGAAGTTTACTATTCTCGTGGGGACCGACAGCCCTCGTGGGGACCAAAACCCCGGTCCCCATGGGGTTGAAGGCATTTTTGAGACTCAAAATGTGGTTTTAGTGTCAGGGTTACAATTAGGTTATGTTTAGGTTTAGGGTAAGGGTCAGGGTTAGCCATTCATTTTTGATGGTTAAGGTTTGGGTAAGCGGCTAGGGAAAGCATTATGTCAATGAGATGTCCCCACGAGGATATAAATACACACATGTGTGTGTGTTTGTGTGTGTGTGTGTGTGTGTGTGTGTGCGTGTGTGTGTGTGTGTGTGTGTGTATACATATATATATATACACACTATTGCTGTCATCGTTAACGCTGATTAATCCATGTAAGGGTTTACTCAGTGTTGATGCGTTAATGTGCTAACGCCGCCATCACGACTAACACAATTACATTTTTTTACACACTGAACCCGTCTGGAGCGCAGAATGGACAAACTTTGGAAAAACTGCCCGAAATGCGTTGACAGAGATATGCGTTAACGCTGATTGCACTCATACACACACACACACACACACACACACGTATATATACACACACACATTTTTATATATGTACACAGACACACACACACCCTTCTATTGCCTCTACTTCTCTTCCACTGCTGGGCCTTTCTTTTTAGTTTCATAATAACTCAATTTCAAATTGGTTGATTATTTTAATGAGCTTGATTATTAAAACACTTACTTATACATCCATATTTCACTCTATTATTGTGAATCAAATTTGCTCTGCACTCGCTTAAGCAGACATTGCCACCATACTCAGAAATGTCATTATGAAAATACATGCTAAGATTAAAAATTATTTGGTTTAAAGGGATGAAAACGTTTAGCCTAGCCAAAAGCTTGTGCTTTGATAAAAAGGTGAACAGGGCACTTAACTTGACTCTTCAAGTAATAGTTAATATTTTACTTCACACTGGATTAAGTCTCTGTTCATCTTCAGGGTACAAAGTAATACAGCTGTGCATGTGTTTGAATATGATTTAAAGAAACTGCGCAGTTATATATTTGTGTTAAAGTTAGTGATTGATTTTTTTTCTTTTTTATGACTAGTGATAGGTATAAATGAGGATTGAAAGAGGGAAATTTAGTAGATATACCCGCAGTTACACCGTAATGAGAAAACAGCATGAGCTCTCAGGCCTCAACTAATTGCTTCTGACTTATAATGTAGAGCACTGGATGAGAAACTGGGGAAGACTACACATGTAATATATAAGGAAAAAAGAATGATGCTGTTGCATACAGAAAATGAGCTTGCCCCTCAATTGTGCCCTTTGAAGTTCCTGATAGTTCAAACACGTTTTTGGACAAAATATACCATTTGACACAGTTTTGTTTAAAGCTCCTATTTGCTAATAATTGCATTGCTCTGATCTTTAAGTTAACAAAAAAAAAAAAAAGATTTACATGACTA
>VOQK01025933.1:2805-26348 GCA_015052645.1 Benitochromis conjunctus | reverse complement strand
ATGGGACAAGAGCCAAATGCCATCAGTAACTGGGTAGTCAGTAAAAACTTTATTGTAATAACTTAGTAAGCTTGTAAGTAAGTATGCTCATTTCCTGCTTTAGATTTGTATTTGTGGACTTCACTAAATTAGTTTCCATAGTTCAAAATAATTTTCTCCTACAATGCACTTTGATAAAGCTCCTCAATTCACCCTCTGTCTGAAAAAAGCTACCTAACTTCTCCCGCTTTAAGGACACCAATCTTTTAAGACAGATTTCGACTGATTTGGGTATGGCAAACAAAAGGTTTAAACAGCAGGTGAGCAGGGCTGCTGCTCTCACTGGTTGAGATGTGTGCCTGTGATGAGCGCATTAAGGATATCTCTATCGGTATGTACCTGTCTCTGTGTGACACCATATAGAGCCAAAAGAGAAAAGAAATTGTTGGAAACTGAGCATTTAGAGTATGAAGCCTTTCGTATCTTAGATACAAACCCAATTCTGAAAATGTTGGGACACTTTATAAAATGTAAATAAAAAAGGTTGCAATCATTTGCTAATCTCATAAACCATATTTCGTACACAGACGAATACAGAAACAGCAAATGTTTAAACTGAGATGTTTTGCTATTTTATGAAAAGTATTAAGAACATCTAAACAAAAAAGTTTAGATGGGTGGAATAAAAAGCTTTAAAAGTAAGCAATATTAAAAAGAAACAGTTGGAGGACCATTCTGCAACTACATTAACTGACAACAGGTCAATAACATGATTCGGTATAAATAGAGCATCTCAGGGAGGCAGAGTTTTTCAGAAGTAAAGGTGGGCAGAGGTTCATCAATCTGGGGGATAAAAAAAAAAAAGTACATCTAAAAATTGTGGAACAATTTCATAATAATGTTCCTCAAGGAACAATGTTAAAGACAGTGAATTATTCTTTATCTACAGTACAAAAGATCATAAAAAGGGTCAAAGAATCTTGAGAAATCTCTTGGACGTGGACGTGTGTGCACATGGGACAAGACTGAAAATCAATATTGGATCAAGCTTTTGTGATCTTTGTGCCCTTAATGCACTGCAAATTTAAAAAAAGGGCAGACTCATAGAAATCAGTGCATGTCTCAGGAACACTTTCATGTCTGTGAGCACAGTTTGCTGTGCTGTTAAGAAATGCAGGTAAAAGCTCTATCTTGCAAAGAAGAAGCCACATTGAAGCTTATTTAAAATGGACTAAGACAAAGCAGGAACGCAAATCAATGTGTGAAATTGTTTTGGAAAACACAGAAGCCACATCCTTTGGGCGAAAGAGAACAGGGATCATCCAGCTTGTAATCAGCACTCAGTCCAGCGCTTTCACCAGCTAAAAACATTTGGCGCATCATGAACCAAAAAATAAGAACACTATGAAGACCCAGGACTGTTGAACAGCTGTAATTGTATATCAAAAAAAGGAAAACGAATGGGACAGCGTGTCTCTCCCAAACGTTCAGCAACTGGTGTCTTCTGTTCCCAGATATTTACAGAGAGGATCATGCAGAGTGGTAAACATCGCCCTGTACTTACTTTTCTTGAAATGATACATTTTCCCAGTTTAAATATTTGATGTATTCTGAATAAAATATATGTTTATGAGATATGCAGACCATTGCATTCTGTTTTTATTTACATTTTACACAGCATCCCAACATTTTCAAAACTTGAATTATACAAATGCTGACCTCATTATCTGGTAATTTAGCCATGTTTCATATAAAAATCCACTGTTATAACAATTTGTCTAGCATTAAATAAGGAAAATGGTAGTAGGTCCACTTCCACTCCTTCCACAAGGAAAATAAATTACATATACTGTTGCCGTATGATCACAGACCTCTCAGACATAACCTAAGGAAAAGTCAGTAAAACAATAAGTTAATAAAAAATTAAAAAAAATAAAACTGTTGCTGAAAATATGGGGGAGAAACGATAAACAGAGTAAAGCGCTTGCTGAGGTTCATAAAAGCCCTTTTTTGTTATTAGTGTAGACACAAATGCGCACAGCATGACATTTCTGATATGGCTACTTAAAGACTTGCTGCATGGAGCCTTTTAATTAAAATCCTTTTAATTGTGCTTGGCAGTCATGCTGCCATATCATTGTTTGGTACTGCTGTTTGTCTCCCGTGCCTGTCACATTTTAA
The DNA here is from genome assembly GCA_015052645.1 of Benitochromis conjunctus. Taxonomy (NCBI): domain Eukaryota; kingdom Metazoa; phylum Chordata; class Actinopteri; order Cichliformes; family Cichlidae; genus Benitochromis; species Benitochromis conjunctus. The sequence continues at coordinate 24,188 of VOQK01025933.1, read as the reverse complement.
TATTGCAGATGGACAATAGTACAAAGTACTTCAATTGTCACTTTTACAATAGTTAGTGTTTTATTTGGGTGTCTTTGTCTTAATTTATTTGGTTATTTTTATATTATTTTTGTGCTTTTGTTCTTGTACCACACCAGAAAATCAAACTAGTTTGTAGACAAAAGATTGGAGTGGAAGCAGTTTTCCCTTTAAGGTCATGAACTTAAAGTTTATTAACTTCAACATTAGATTTTAGATTTTAAAACAATTTACCGTTAATCTCTCATTGTATATTTGTCTTAGTAACACACTTAGTTACATTACTGTACTATCCTAACTGAACCCTTTTTCTCATTTACTTCTACTCAGAACCAATTTGGCTGTCAGGATCCCAGTTTCAGCATGGAGGATATGCTGGCCTCCATGCCTAGAGTGATCTCTGGTCCCCCTGTGTCTGGAAGCTGCCTCGCTCCACAGGAACTTGCCTCAGGAGGAAAAATTGTTGCTGGATTTGGCCGTGGTAGCCAGGATGACCCCCGCTGCAATGGCACTCTGAGAAAACAGGCATCCCCAAGGTCAAGCACTCTTGAGGCTGGCTCAACTCTCACCACAGTGCAAGGTAAAGTAGAATGACATTCAAAAACAGCAGCCATGGGATTCAATTCTATTGAGGCACTCTGAAAAATACTTTGGGTTGCTCATACCAGTAAACTGTGAACAAACATCAAGCATAGAGTCATGCAGAGTTGTGGTATTTACATAATGTTCTGTTTTTTATGGAAACATTACCAAACTCTAAATGGATATACTGAAACTTCATGACATTTCCTAAAAATTCTTTGGTACAGTTTGTTTATTTTAAAATCTGGTTTGATTATAATATGTAAAGAGAGCACTGGCGAAACAAAATCAGCCCTCATTTTATTTTTAGTCCCTGAATGTACCGCAAGGTGACGCCATAGCCAGTGACGTCGCAGTATACAATATAGACGAAATAGGAACAGAGGAAATGTTTCTGCTCCGAATTATTTGTTGCTATTATGACACAAGTTATTATTTTCTATGTTTGCCCTTTATGCTTCCTGCCAGTATTTGTTTGGGTAGGTAAAGTGAGTTTAACAATGCAAGCGTGTCTATACTGTGATTTCATTGGAGAATGGTGATACACAGTAAGAAGTGAAAGAGGTGAGTGTAACATATTGGCAATGGCTGTGTTCAAGCACTAATCGTAATACATGTAATGTATGGTCAGCCCATGAAAAATAAAGATGGCATCCCTAAATCACCCAAATAAAAGTTACTTGTCCACAGTTATAGCTCTGCCTAGGAGTTTATTAGAAAATATATGTGGATCTTGACATAAGGTTTTCATAGTGTCACACTTTAAAAATCTCTCTTGCTTCCTTTCCTCTCCCAAGGCGGAGGTGAGGACAGTAATGGACAGCGTTACAGCGCCGATCCCACTGGTCTTTTAGCAGAGCGAGGAGCAAAAGGCGATGTCATGAGAGACAAGAGCAATTCAGGTTACTGACAGTTCTGAATGTGTTCATTAAATTTATAAATGTTTGGATAAAATGAGCTAAATGACATAGTTTGTGTTGTGATACAGTACTTATCTAAAATAATGTATGAAACGTTTACCCAGTCTTTTAAGGGTTTGAAAGCATCTGATATGCACACTATAACTCACGACATTCAATAACACAACTGTAGAGACCTTAGATAATCTTAATATCCCCTTTTTGTTTCCAGATTATCTCATCCCTGTAGAGGAAAACCCCTTTGTCACACGGCGTAGGAATGGTGATGCCCACACAGTGATTGATGGAGCTAGCTGCCACACTCTGCATTTGGCTGGAGCCACCGCTGCCCCCAAAAGTCAATCCACTCATGGTGATGATGAGTATGTCAACGAGCCACTGTACCTGAATACCCTCCTCAACGCTGGGGCCAAGAATGGATTGGCTGGCACAGTCTCCATCGCTGGCTCTGGATCCTCTGTTGCACAATCAGTACTGCAGACAGTCAACCCATCAACATCAAGCCACACCATCTCCTCCACTGGATATGTGGTACCCCCTGGCCACCTCCCCCATCCATCGTATCCATCACACACCCTGCATCCGGGGCATTCAGGACACGCTCTGCACTCAGGCATTACCAGCAGCACCATCATGTTTGATAAGAAAGGCAAGAAAGCCACTTTTGACAATCCTGAATATTGGCAGCACAGTCTCCCTCCCAAGTCCTCACTGCACAACCCTGAGTACCTGCAGGACTGCAGCACACGCTTCTTCTACCGCCAGAATGGACGCATTCGCCCTGCTGTGGCTGAAAACCAGGAATACTTGTCAGAGGCTGCTATGAAAACAGGCAATGTTTTGCCACCCCCTCCATACAGACAGAGGAACACTGTGGTGTAGTGACCCACCTGTAGCACATTAGCGATGAATAGAGGGGTATGGGTGGAGATTGAATGGACAGTAAACAGTCCTCACTTTTCCATGCTGTTCTTCTCAAACTGGGTTCTTCTTTCACCTTTCCTTAACACTTCTCTTTGTCATGTCTGCTAATCTTGTATTCTCACTCACTGGTTTTGCATTTATATGACAAAACTATAATAACATTCACTAACGGCCTCTTTTGTTACTTTATCCTTGGCCTCTAAAGCAAATACAGACATCTCTTTGTGGTTTATTCTGTCCTGGAAAAAAAAAAGTCCTGTTTTTTAGAATCAAAATTGCACATAAATAATATTAACACAATCAAAGATGAAAAGAGGAGGAAAAAATAAACTGTGGTTAGCCCCAGCACGATTATTTCCATGACCTTACATGTCTTTCTTTATACACCCTTAAATCACTGTTCACTGTCCTTTTGTCTTGTCCTTTTGGCACATTTTCCATCCAGCTAGCTGTACACGTTGTACTATTCACAAACTGCTATTGCTTGGGTGCAGTCAATCAAATGTCCATGCACAGAGTTGTCTCATGACTTACCAGCAAACCTGCAGTCATGCTGAAAAGCCCAGATGTGGCCTGCATGCCTGCCCTCATGCTGCTTTGACTTTTACGTTTTGCTGCACCAGTAATGAAATTCAAACATTTATCACACACACATACTTCAAATCATACCTGAAACATGTTGACATGTCTGTAGGCTTGACACATCGACAATAACCACACATTATTTCATATATATATATACACACACCGACAGATAATTCTGCCACCACTTGAAATATGTTCTGAAGGAGAAGCAACATCGACCTTGTACATGAAAAAGACAATGTCGATCATGCCACCCAGAGTTATAGCACACAAACGGGCCAACAGGCCAGTACATATTGCCACAGCTGTGATATCACCTGCTACCTGATTGAGCAGCATTTGACACATTGTTGCCATGGCAAGTTTGGATTAAAAGGTTGACTGATCACAAGATGACCCTTTAAATTCCACTGTAATTTTCCACGCTGTTCCTCATCTTTACCAATCTAGTCCGAGTAGCGAACAACCGCACAATCCAATGTTTCCTTCGTAAGCTCGTGTGACTGACTAAAACATTGGTAGCTGTAGTAGAGGAGATTTTATTTCAGTGGAACCAGTGCTTAGGAATGGACAAATGTTTTAAGACGTAAAACAACATGTTTCTGGAGAAACACAAACTGAGAAGAAAGATAGTATTTTAAAATCTTTATCAGAGTATAGTGGGGGTATTTTTTTGTTTGTCTGTCTTTGCTTGTTAATCCATCAGGGACCTGTTCATTTCCTCAACTTGTCTTACAATGTACTGTATTTGATCAATAAAGGGATGGGTAAACAGCACAGTAATGCAGCCACAAAAGAGTATTGTGGAGATGACAGAAAAAGGCTAACTCACCATGGCTGTAAATAAGCCAATTACATGTCATTGCCAGACAGACGCAAGCAACGAAAAAAGAAAAGAACACCTATAAGAGATTTTTTTTTTCACCACCCTGTGTTAATACTGTTTTATGTCATAAAAAAGCGAAAACTAAGACAGTCATTATCTGCCCTTACTCTTAGGTATAAGTTGGCTGAAGCAAGGGTCAGCTACATTACTACCCTGTAACGAAAAAAAAGGGGCATTTTCTGTCTTGGTGTTTGACATTGTGAGTTACCACTAAATCTACTGATGGCTAGCTTGCTGTACTCATACAGTACTGCCAGATGCCACATTAAATTATGATGGAGAGTGCTAGCATCTGTCGTCAAATGACTTTGAAGTCTAATTTAGGTCGGGGCTGATAATTTATTAGCACTTAACACTCTGGCACAGCCAAATTGCGTTGGTGTTATTCTCACTATAAGCAACAATTTGTGCATTTTTTCTACATCACACTCTAACTTTCACTCACAATGAGACAACAGCAAAAAACAGCAGTTTTTTGGGTTATTTTTGCGTTATTATTTTTATTTTTATTTTTTTTTTGCATATAACAAACAAAGAAGCATTGTGTATAGAATATTGTTTTGGGCTGACAGTGACATCAACACCAGGGGAAAGAAGCTATAAACATAAACACGGTAGCAATATTTAATTTGAAGGATTCTTCATCATTTTTGATTGTTTATTTATTAAATTCAAGAGATTAAAGGGATATTTTAGTGTTTAGATTTTGTACTTCTAATGTTCTGGGATTAAAGTGATTAATAAGAGTAGGTGTAAAAAAAAAAAAATCAACATCAAGTATCTTCAATTTTAGTTTTGACTAAAGGTCACGAATGTCAGCCACATCACCAATAATGCAACTCTACCATGCTTCATTAAACACTTCTTATATTCCTTCTTCCTAAATGTTTATTTCCTGACAAACATTGTTGCTTAAGATTACCTTGGCATCAGTGATGAGATGAGATCATATTTTTCTCAGCTTTTTTTTCAGATGCCAAGTGGTAAGCTTGAGTGTCATAAATAAAACTGGTGACCTACCCTTTAAACTCAGAAAGATATGATTAGCTAGACTTAATTTCAATAACATTTACAATCTCACACTATATATATTTGTGATATTATAGAAGGCCGAAGCTGTATAACCCCTGTGCATGTATCAGTGATGATAAAAAAAAAAACACAAGCACAGTTACACAATGTTGTGCCTCTATATTACAGATTCAGATGAGCAGTGCTGATGATTTTCTGTGCAAAACGCAGATGTTGCCCTGGCACAGCATTTCTCCACCTCTCAGGTTTTATGGAAATAATAATCATCCAGTTGAGTTCCAGCTGAGGCACAAATTTTTAAATCAAAAAGGGACATCAGGCCTATTGAAATGTAATCATAATGGAAGACAGATTAGTCCCACAATACCAAAATAAGAGGACTTATAATAAATGCATCTCAACAGAAATGTGAATTTTATAGTGAATGTTATCAAAGTATCACTTTGAGTATACAAAGTAACAAAGTATGGCCTTTGTTCTGTTAGAAATCTGATCTACTGTCTTACTTCCTGAAATCAAGTATTCACAAGTATTCTGATTTACTGATTTACTATAATTTGATTATACTCAAATTATATATGTATACATTATTTGTCCTTATTTATGGAGCAAAATTGTCCCCTCTATATTTTTTACAGATTAATGTTATGTAAGTCAATTTTTACCATTACCCATAAAATAGCAGTAGTGCTTGTGGACTACTATATATGGCTGTGTGTCTAAGTGCAGCGGCAGCAGTTGAGAGTCACTGTAAGGCTTTGAAATGGCTCTCTGTGGGAAAATACAGCCAATCTTGTGGACGAGAAAACCTACTGGTGCTCTCAGCCAGCAACCATCACAAGGGGCTTTTAGCTTTTTGAATGCTAATTCATCCACTTTCCCTTGTTGTTCTGTGGGGAAATCATGTTACCCAACATCTCACCCAGTGCACCAGCTGAGAAGCCCTGAACGACAGGCAATAGGTTGTAATCCTGCAGCGAGGTTAAAACTTAGGTATTAGCATTCAAGAAATGTTACCCAGTCAATGCATCAATGTTATAAAAGCTACAAGGGTGGAAGATGCAAGAGCATTGAAACTGGCAGAGAGGACCAGAGTTAATTGCCATTCTTTTTTTCTCTTTTTCCTCCTCTGTGGTAACTATAGAGTTCTTTGTAGCAAAGGCTGTTGTGCGGCTGAAGCAGTGAAAAATGAAGTGTAGTTATTATTGAGTGAACATAACCAGAGGAGTCCGGAGAGAAAAAGTGATCATGAAAAATGTTAACATGAATCACAGCACAATGCGAACAATACAGTAGTCTATAGCGTTCTGTGTGGAAGCTTCATAAGCATAAAGTAGTAAAGGAGCACAATAACTCCCTCTCAGTGCTGACTGCTAATTCAGTAAATGAGCCTTTTTGGTAAAATTTGTATTTATATTTTATATTTTTGAAGAGTATTAAAAATGTAGTTGTGTTTTAAGTTGAGTAAACATTTTGTTTTACTATAGCTTTTGTTCTTCAGGGTCTTATTGTGATTTTTTTCTTTTCTTTTTAATAAGTAGCTTCATCGTGGTATGCCTGTCATGTTGTCTAATACAGTCACAGTAGGGAAAACAGGTTGCAGACTGCAGTTTATTGCAGTCGTGTGTGATGAATTTGTAGACGCGTGGCTGCTTCGAAGACGGGGAACAGGTCGGAGACCACTTGAGTCTTCAAAGCATCTCTGGTGCATCAAGAAAGAGATAAAACAGCAATAAGACAAAGACAGTTTGGGAGTCAACTGGGTCAACCTGGCAACTACATACAATCTGTGATAATATGGCAACTGTGAAAATCGCGAATCTGTTCGCGTGTACATCAGAAATTCATGTGAAGTACTTACTTTCAGAGTTCAGCCAGAGCCTCACAGATCTGAAAGGGAAATTCAAATAAACGGCGATGCAGGATGGTGATGTAAAAGGGTATAGGCTCACAACAAAAGTGTTTTTTAGGAATATAACCAGATATAACCATTGGGCAACCAGTTGTTTTGAGTCTCTTATAACATGAGTTGCGCACATTGATGCAGACTGACTCAGATTGATTGCAACTTCGTGACAATCTTTCTGCATTTTTCAATTACCAGTTATTTCCAAACCTTCGCCAATAGAGCTGATTACAGTCAGTCCAATGGACAATGTGACTGTCTGGACACATATTGTCTCCAACCAGGTGACCTATGGCGATTGCATAGGTCAACTATTTGCAATCAGTTGCCAACTACAAAAAAATTCATGCAAGCTACCAAGAAGTTGTTTTCAGACAACCTACTATTGAACTACAACTGGGTGTCTGACACGTTTTCACAGTATCTGACTATTTAATTTTAATTTTGTTTCACCTCAGCCCATGATCAACAGCTGGCAGGTTTGACCAGGTTTAACCAGCCAAAGCTATACATCCCAAAAAGTCTTTGTTACTAAGCCCATGTGATTAAAATGTGTATGTGGTCAACATAGGAGTTTATCATTTACCTTACATTATTTACATACTGTTAATAGTTTTTTAAAATTAGTGTCAAAACATCATGCGTTAGAAACTGAGTGGTGCACATGTAACTTAGAGTGGGGTATTGAAGGCCCCAAATAATAGACAAGCTAGTTATATTAAGATTCATCCAGCCTAGTAATGGGGACTATCGAAGGACTAACTCTTAACTTAAAATGGGACAGCATGGCGGCATATTTCTAGTATTTGCTTTATTTCTTTTGTTTCCCCTTTCGATTATTCATATAATTAGAATATTATTTACTGTATAAGGAAATTCAGTAAACCAATGGTCTGAGTGGTCTGGTTGCATTACATTTTAGATATCACAGTTTTTGTTCAGTACATAACAAAAAAATCAAAAATTTTTAAAGGCAAACACAATGCAGCTGACAAACATAATCTATCATTATAACAGACATTGCTATTTTACACTGATTCATATTTGTAAATTCTACAATGCCATGATAACTTGGGTAGGTGGTTAAGTAAGCACAGTTTACAATGTACTGAACTGAAGGTGAAACTGTACAATGGAACTAACAATTTTCTTTTGAAAATACATTCAGATATAGATTGCTCAACAGTTTTACCACCGAAAAAGTAATAAAAAAAATTGATAATATTTTTATAGGCAGGAATAGGGTGGCCAGGTGCAGATGTAAATAGAACAATGATGCTTTTTTTTCAGGATTTTGTTTTTTTATTTCTCCTTGCATCATTGCGTTAGTAGTGATCTACTGTATTTTATCGTTTCTTTGGGGAATATCTTTTCTGTATGTATATACATATATATACAGTACATATATATATATATATATTCTGTAAATGTAATTTGAGCGTGAACTCTGACTTTAAAAAAACGCTTGCAGGGTCTTCTTGTCACCCCCTCCCCCCAAGCCATCATTCTCCTGTGATGTGTGACTGTGTTTTCCACACAACTTGGTGGATTTTGTGTTTCAACCTTGGCTCTTGCTCACTTCGTAGGAGTGATTTTTTTTTCTCCTTTTTTAAATAATGGGTGTATTATTACCAACACCACATTTACACACATCTCTCAGTATTATTCACCTCTTGAGTCTTATTTTTTCAAGTTTTTGTACACTTTTAAGATGCTGTCGCAATACTAATGAATATTCAGTATGACATCACCCTTTTTCAACCTTTTCCTAACTAATGTTATTAATCCACCAGTGTCACTTTAGGAATTTTGAGGACCTATACAATATTTTGAGTACTTTAATTTCCATTTGCACTAAGCTCAGTGATTCTTTTACATCCATTTATTTGGGACAATACTGGTTGAATGGTGTAGCAAAATCATGTGGACCCCCAAGAGTTTTCTCACAGTTTGGATGCTGAGATGCTGGCATTGCACAGCTTGTGCAGGTTAGTAGGTATCTTCTGTTTTTAAATGAATCTAATATTTTCAATTCACTGGATTTTTAAAGGACTTTTGTGAAGTTAGGCACACAGAATAGTGCACATAGTGTCCATTGGCATTGGAGCCTTGATGCACTGGCCATGACAGTACTGAAACAATTCAAAAAACTTCTTATAAATTTTCCAAAGGTAACTTTAAAGCATCATTTTGAAATGTTGAGGATTGGTGTTGTAAAGGGGCTTGTCAAAATTTGAACATTTCCTGAATTTAACAAAGTAGCTTTGATGTTAAAACCTAATCAAACTGTAAAAGAAAAACAAAAAAGTATTGATTATAAAGCGTAACAGGCAAAGCTTCCAAAGATTCACTGCATCGCTATCTTTCCTGCCCTTTTTGGTCAAACTGGACTGTTAACTCTGTTTCCAATAATGACATGATCAGTACATTGAGGCACTAATACCAAAGATTAACATGTGCATATTTCTGTAATGCCAGAGGTTTCTGACAAAGCAGCAGCATTTAAGATGCAGTGGAGTGTATTTAACTATTACAATTACATTTGCCTACAAATAACGTCTTAAAGACATAAAAAAAATAAATATTTACTACAGGTATTTTTGTATTATTTTTACCATGGTGGATTGGTCATAACACCTGATATTTAATGTGAATAATGCCACCAAAATCATCATTGTGGCATTGTAGCAAATGTGTCAGTAGCAATCAAGCAGTGCAGTTCGTTCTGACATAATGTTTATGAACTGAAGCTCAATGGTCCATTAAACTTAGGATCTAAATCTTTAACAGTGACCTGAATGGATGCACAATTTTAAAATTACATAACTGTATAACTGTCCGTTGCATTATTTTACTTGTTGAAAAAACACAACTTGCATTATTTATGCAGGAATGAGCGAGACAGCATTTTTTGTTTTGTGCTGTTTTCTGATGACACTGTATAGTTTACTAACGATAACTACTGAGAGTTTGTTCCTAAATTACTTAAATGTTGGTCATAGATTTTGTATATTTACACTACATTTACAGAAGAATATGGGCTAATGACACACTTCTGTTGAGATAGTATATTGGCATTTGCGTTTGATGATTTTGGTGGCAATCCTACCATTTTGCAATGTTCAACACTTACATGTATATCTGGGAATGCCAGTTTGGAAAGTTCCTCAAATACCCTTGAATGTGTTCATTAAATTACACTGAAGTTTGTAAGGTTCCATCATTAAATGAGCATAAATTATCATTTGTTTGTATCGATTCACTAGAATGATTGAGAACTTCGTTTTATAAGCCTGCTTTGACACATTTTACCAGTTTTAAATATTTCTTTTTACTGGTCAATTGACACCCTTCCCAAGCTAATACATTTAAATACATATTCCCTCTGTTTTGTTACATGGATCTGTCAAAAATATATTTTTAATTCAATATGAATAAAGATCAGTCAATATTTAAAGATGAGTTGTGGTTACTTTCTAGACTTTAACACTGCTTAAATAAAGCCCCAGCTGGCACACACTGGGAAAACTTAAATGGAAATGAAATCCATCAAAATCTTTGGCTTATATTTAACAACACACTTTGTTAAAATATATGCCAAATGCCCCTAATGTAATATTTTGGTGACATCTCCAAAACAATGGAAATTCAGTGGTTTTCTTTTCACCTGGGATCCTTATGTCACTGATAGCTCTTATTCTAAGTGTTATTCCAATTATAAACAAATGTATAAAATGGTCAAATTATGTTTGTTTGTTTTAGCAGAAAACAATAATTCAGTCTATTAAATATCCATAGTTTCTATCGGTTTTCTGTGGTTACCTATTTTTATCTCATTGTAACAGGGATTGAGTGATTCTTCAAATTCAACCCTAATAGTTTTGAGTGCCCTTGCACGTCCTTATTTCAAATGTCAGACCATTCTCAAGTAGTTCAGCCAGACACTTGGGAGTGTTGTGTAGCCTCTAGACACAGCACGACATCTTCATTTTGTCCAGATGAGGCTGCAGACATCTCTCACCATTCAGCATATTATGCCTTTAAGCTAGAGAGACCAGACAGAGCACCACCACCATCACCACAACCTCTATTTTTCAGACATTTTTTTTCCACATTAAAAGCCACTCATACACACACACAAACTTGTATCCTTGCCAGAAAATCACACAGGAGCACCAATAGTAAAGTGTTATTACTTTTGACACTTGCTCATGCATGATAGATGCATCTCTTTCCCAGCTGATGACATTTTATGACATTATCATAGGAAATCCAATAACAAGATCAGCATCTCAGAGCCCTTGTCGCATGCAAAGTCAAATCACTTGCGTTAAGATGGTAATAGAGTGTGATCGAAACAATCTGTCACTGCCTATCCACTCACTCTCACACACCAGCTGCCCTGACAAACTATATAGATTTTTACGTGATGTGAGCGATGATCGGCACAGCTGAATGTAAACGATCTTAAGGTAAATCGATTGACTGGCACTTCTCGACAAATAAAAGTGAAGGCTCTATTTGATGAGGCATCATTCTTTACCACTGTGTTTTATTGTGTACACGTTTTCTTGTGCAGCTGTTTTAATTGCTTGTGCCGCTGTCTTTGAAATGTGAACATTTTCAAAGGCAGAGGTTAAAGAAGTGGTTGTGTACCAAAGCTGCAGTTTTCCTTGGCTCAGCACGAAGCCATTTTTCCACAGCGTGCCACAGGGTGTAGCATCCACAGGTCTATACTGCTATAGACCTGGCTGGCTTTGTGAATGGAACTAGAGTGGAATTGTCACAGTAAATTACACAGAACTCAACACAAACGAAACATGCAGATGTTTCACTGGAGTAAATAATCATTTTTATTGTGGGATATATATTTATTTATTTTACCTAATGCGACTGTGTGATATGTTTTTCATATTAGAATGACAGGAGCAAAGCTTGAAAACTTATTCTGTGTTGTTTCCACTGTTTTGGCATTGTTATCGCTTTTTCTCAGAGAGCCACTGGTGAGGGCTACTGCCTCTAAATCCCAGCATGTTGGCAGCCTCTGATTGAATGGACTGTATCAAGCCCACTAAGTAGTGTTGCGATCCCCTTTTCATTATGGAACAGCATATTGGATTTTCTTCACAGGCCGTCTGTCTCTGCAGGCTTCAGTGTCTCCAAGAATTCATACACACACACACACACACACACACAAATATTTTTAAAAAGGCAGCATGTAGGACCACCCAGTAGTAAATTCTAAGAAATCTTATTGAATCAGGTATTAAACACTTCACGTGACCTCTAAAATAAATGGTATGCCCACGGACCAGAGAAGAAACATGGGTTCATATTCATATCACATCTGTACCTCACCTCAGAAAACACGATTTTAAGCTACATGACTGGCCTACAACAGCTTTTGAATTTTATGAATTTCTACAATAGCAGAACTGTAATACTTTCTGTACTTTTTAAACTTTAGTTTCATATCAAGCATCATATTACAATATATTTTTCAATGAATGGCAAAGTACACAACTTGCAAATTGTTGCACTACATCAGGACAATGAGTGGTTAAATAGTTTCATAACTCTGAGCACCCAAAATCATTTTATTGATTTATTGACAACCTTCGAATTTGACCAGTAGATATGCGAGGTTTGCATAAGCTACTCTGTTTTTGTTCCGTTCAAATAATGTCACTTCAAGCGTGGGAGAACCTTAAACAGCGCAACATTTCAGCAAGTAGTGGTTAGAAAATGCAAACATTAAGATTAATAAGGCAATCTCACTGGTCATTTGCATACTGCTTGTGAAATACAGCGCATCTGATTAGTGTTGAATATGAGCTGCTCAGCATTTAGTGTTTATCACTTGCTTTGTTAGACAAAGCAATATTCGCGCAAAGAGGTTCCCGTCGAAACTGCATTGGCACTTTAAATGAGAAAGTAGTCATTACAAGTCATTTATTTTCTCTGTCACTTCCAATAATGACAGATGCATTGTAAGAACTGAATATATCTTCAGAGGAAAGGGTGTGCATCTGTGTGGGGTGGCACAGCCAGTTTTTGACTTATATCCAGGCCAGTTTTAAGTGCTACCTTCATGTCAGTGTTTTAGAAATAACATATATATTTAGAACTTCAATGTTAATTGCTGAAACGCCCTCTTGGTATTGGAGGTATTGCTTTTATTTGTTTCTTCTTGTCTTTGCTAAAAGAGCTTTACTAAATGTACTGTGGCTGACAGCTAGAAGACTCAGTGAGTTGTATAGGTGAAACCATCATGGTTGCCTATACCTACATTTCCACTCATGCGTCACTCAACAGTATCCATCTCTCCCATTGATAGTTGCTTCAGGTGTCACGTCAAAGTTCAGATTAGTTGATCTCAGGTCTCCAGCACATTACATCACCTGTCATTGTTAATTACTACAGGTCACTAAATTCATTGACATTCTGTGAACTCTAGTTAACATTGGCTCAGTTGAATCAGGGGTCCTGGTGACAATGACTGAATGTGCTCTGGTTACATGCAAAAGACTTGAAGGACACTACTTACATGAGATCCAATTCGAAGTTCTAATTCTAAGTTTTATCAGTTGCTTTATCTCATTTCTGTTAAAGTTTTTGAGACAGTTTGTGAAATCCTTCATTCTACTACTTGTGTACAAAAGGAAGAACATTCTGTATTGTTTGCTAGCATTTTGCAAATGTCTCGTCTCATCTCATATGACAATATTGATAAGATTTCTATCAAATGAATATTTTAATTCTGCAAACTATAATGTGATTATGGCATTATCATTATCATTATCAGTGTCTTTTTTCAGATTGCATTCATTTTGTTGAACTATGCTGTGTGAATTCATTGTCATTCTGACAAAACATCTAAAGTATTCACTACCTGGGTTCATACAAGGACAAAAGGACTTGACTGTGAGTGTGAGCAAAAAAGTTCATGTTTAAATCCTTTGAAAAACATACTAGCAATTTCTTCACTGTGTAAGTTATCGAATGCAGAATAATCCATCTAAATCTTGAGCTCAAAATTGTAACTGATGGACTGGGAGCATTGCAAAATGTATTTATAAAGTTTGAACACAACAAAGTTACAACTATTTGTCACCACAAGTAATCTTCGGCCTGCCAAAACAAGACAAAGAGGAGTATGAATGCATGGTATTGTTGCAAAGAGAATACGAGAAACTATAGGAAGATTCAGAAACAGATACCCTGTTATGTTACATGGAATGGCATTATAGTGCATTCACACTAATCATACATATATATATATATATATTTTTTTTATTTATTTATTTATTTTTAATGTGTGTATGTGCGTGTGTGTGTGTGTATGTAAGGAAAAATATTTCCAAGGATAATACATGCAGTTTTGAGTTTTAAACGTATAACCTTCTTCTCCTGAAAACAGCATCTTAAGTGTTTTCACCAATACATATAACTAAAATTATAGTCTGATCCATTAGGACTTCTAAAGTCTACTGTCATTCTGACAGAACAGCTAAGCATTTGACAACCTGAGTTTACAAAATGAAATAGTATTATTTCGGTAAAAAGGACATTTATTTACATAAAAACATTGTATGACACACAATTTAAGCAAGCAGGTTTTTTGATTGTTTTACTGCATGTTTGTTTTGTTTTGGGAAGTATATCCTTAGTGCAGACAAGTTCAGATGTGCCCCGTGAAATGTGCCAAAACCATTAAGAAAAACTCTAAATCAGTTGGGCATTTACATGCAGTAACACATCTAATTGGAACAGTGTGGCATGTGCAGAAGGGACAAATATGTCATGCAGACATCTTCCTCAGCGGCTGTCTTATCTATTTGGCACATATAAATAGTAGTATAGTATAGTAGTACATAAATAAACAAAGGTTCAATGTGGAGGAAAAAGGTGCTCGGATGAAATTCAGGTATTTTAATGTTCATACAGTATTTTGCCTGATATGACCAGCAGAAGTGACTTTGCTTCTGATTTTCCCATTTGCTTCTGATATTATTAACGTATAATTTTTATATGACAGATATAAAATTCATATAATATACATGAATTTATATAATATAGGATTGTAGTTTATTCAGGTATTTTATATGATTTTTTTAATATAATATAGATTGTAGTTTTTTCTTCATTTTTTTAATACAAAATTTAGTTGTGAAGTTTAGCATACACCTTCACTATTGCCCTTAAAAGAAGTTGCAACAAGCTCACACCACATTTGTCCCATATTCAGGTGTGTAATTATAGCTGTATAAACATTGCAACTTATATGCCTTGCAACTCTGGGACTATTTGCTTCATTTTTACAGAGGCGGTGGAGACTAAAATTAAAATCATTTTCTGCATGCATGACCTGGTCATGTTTGTTTGTATGGGTAGGCTTTGCTAGTTTTAAAGCCTTGTATTTATTAGAGCTATTACATTTTTGTCGAAAACACAGTCAAGCATACAGTCTTTTCAAATATAGAGAAAAGCGACTATATCATGATAGCAATTTTTACTAATTAAGTTGTGTGTAAGCGCATCCTCTTACTCACATTAAAGATTAATCAAGGACACAGCAGCCAAACTAGCATTTCCGCATGTCTGCAGACTTAATTGCAATGAAGTAAGATTTTAAAATTACTTTGACTCATAGAATATACTAATAACATGTGAGCAGAGTGATAAATGAGAGCAGTTGTGGGCAATGCTGCATTTTAATTAAGCTGCGATCTTAAGTGAGGAGGCGTCATTGTTAACGTCAACTCCATTGCAATTATGTTGCTCTATTCATGTGTAACATAATGGCTTGCTGACAGTTCTTTGTTGGCTTCCAGTAGAGTAATTGTGTCCTTTCACACATCAAGCGCGCACATCTCAATACCATATTTTGATTTAAGTAGCATCCATTCAGTAATAACGTAACATGTACTCCTGCAAAAGCACACACTTAGACTGTTCAAATTTTTGATACTGAATTTTCTTAGGTAATTGCAGTTCCAGGTGGCATCTGCCTTTTATTTCCTTTCTACTAATTCCATCTGTTTATTATACTCCAGTGTCATCAATCTTAACTAGTTGGTACGTTAAGACTTGTTATCAACAATCAAGTTTTTCGTGAGTTTTCTGGATAAGTAGACTCAAAACTAAATGAAAAAAATTATTTTTAGAATATTTATAAATCCCTTAATGATGTAAATTGTGTGAATTTACAGCCCATCTATTTCCACACTGAACAGAGGTGGTGGCTTATGACGCCAGCTCTCAGTCAAATACAATGCAGTGTAAACATTCCTTCCCAGGCGCATCAATCTCCATTCACACCTTGCATCAGGTGACTTCAAGTTCATATGATGGGTTCGGTCAAGGTCTCACAGTGGTTTCACTCTTAATCCCAGAATGGCTCATGCTTTTTTTCACACCTTGGGTCATGTGATGACCAATGATCAATAGTGGATCACTGACCCTCACGACTACTTCCATAACCCTCACTACGGGTTAAATATCTTGGACTCTAAAACATATTTTAGAACTGAAGAAGCAAAGACCCTTGGATAAAACATGAAACATCTGGTACCAGGTACTTTTTAATACCTGTTCAGCCAGGATTCCAAGTGATCTGAGCAGGTACTAATATGTGATGTCATCAGACTGTATGCCACCAATTGGCTGGTTATTAGCGTTACTCGATGAGTCATGAGTCTCATTCACGAAAATCAAAACCACAAAGAACACTGCTGTCCTTGAGTCTGACCAAAAGCCACAGATTGAGCAGCAGGTATATTCTTGCCTCAATGTTCACCTTTGTTGTGGCATTTGTGTCGCATAAATTATATCGTGGGACACTCAGAAGCGTTGCTATGACAATGACCATGATGCATATTAGAAGGTACTAAATTTTAATCGAAAACCAGTTGATCCGAGTCGAGTCGTGGTGAATCGATCCGAGTAGGTACTAATGGAAAAGGGGCTTATATGATGCTGCAGGGCTAGTGTTGATTTATTTACAATGTTTTTCTCTCTCTAGACTGCTAGTACAGCTTTTCAGCTGCCTTGTTCCTGGCACTGCTCTTTCTCTGATTAGTCTCAGCTGTTCTGCCAGCCTCCCTGGCACTGCCCACTAAACCCACTGCACCACCCAGAAAACAGTCGCAGACCACACCCCACCACATACCTCCAGATCCTACTCCAATCCCCTTCCCCCCAGTGAGCGGGAAAGGAAATCAGCCATGACCACCTGTGCACCCTGCCTATGGACCACCTTGAACTTAAACGGAGTTAGCGCCAGATACCATTGGGTGATCCTGGCATTGACATCAGTCAGTATCTCTGCCGACTCAGAAGACGACCTGAAACAGCACATGTGCCACACTCTTTGCGGAAATGGTGCACAGTAGCACTGCTTCAGGACATTGTGTTGCGTAATCCACCAATTATACAAACTCATATCCTCGTGCACTCCAGTAAAATAACCTAATGAGTACCATGCCAATGTCCTCGAATGGGACCTCTATTAAAGGCAGTGAGTGCAAGGGAATGGCCGACTTTTGGAATGGCCGACTCTCCGTGCAGGATGAACACCACTGGTACATGTCTGCCTTGAGGCCCAATCAAAACAAAAAGCAGGTAGGCTAGCACTACATCAGGGTGCACAATTCAACCATTGCTTTTCATCAGCTGGTCAAAGGCTGAGCACACAGTATCATCTCCAGACTGCTCTAGTGAAGTGAATCACTGGGGACAGTGGGGCCTCCTGAGAAGCCCCCAATATCTCCTCCTCTCCAGAGTACGTTTCAGATGACCTCACGTACTACTAAGCACCGTGCAGACGCTACAGTTCCCTATTGGTCATGACTGTATCCCCATAAACTCCTCCAACACTTTCCCAGCCTATCTGTCCCCAGACTTAAGGGATGCATCAGCCGGGAGTTAACCACAGCCTTGACTCTATGCGTTTTGCCCTTATACGTAATTTCCAGTGGCACTATGGGATATTTGTGTATGTCCCCATGCACACACCTAACCTCCCACCCTGCTTCCAACAATGCCCCTTGAAAGCTGCTGAAGGACCAGCAACACCTGTCCCATCTCCATCCATGGCCACTCCTGACGCAGGTATCCCAGCCACCCAAACCTCCAGCACTCGTGCCTCATCTTTTGCGCGACTCCCTGTAAGTCGGGCCTGGCCGACTCTCCACTGCTGGCAGGGGCCACTCCAACAAGTTTCCCTTTTATTCAGGTGATTTGAGCTGAATAAAACGGAAACTTGTGGGGATAGGTGAATCGGAAACTCTAAATTGCCCATAGGTGTGAATGCAGGAGTGACTGTGAGTGCGAATGGTTGTCTGTCTATGTGTGTTAGCCCTGCGACAGACTGGCGACCTGTCCAGGGTGTACCCTGCCTCTTGCCCTAAGACAGCTGGGATAGGCTCCAGTGCCCCCCGCGACCGTGAAAATGGATAAGTGGCTGCAAATGGATGGATGGATGGATTTGAGCTGAGTATAGGAGTGAGGAAAAGGGTAGAGCGGTCTACAACTTTTGAGAAGAGGAGATATAAACGCTACTTTTATTTGTTATTTATTTTTGCTGAGAGGCTTACATGCTAGGCTTATCGCTAGCATGTAACTGAAGGAGTTGTAAGTACTCAGACTTGTATGTCTGTAGCCTCAACTTCCACTCATATCTGTTTTAAAAGGATACTTCCTGTTGTGATTGTGCTATTTGGGCTCACTTTCAACTTTACTGTTGGTTTGGAATTAATACTTCAATAAAGATCTTGCATTTGTGTCCTTGTTAGGCTAGTAATTTATGTTGTTTGAAAGCCTAATGTTCATATTGTTGGTAATTATGTGATCGTTTTCTCAGAGCATGTTAGGGATCACATGCGTCGTGGATCAGAGTTGACAAAGCGTTTCTCCACCTTCAGCTTGTAGCTGTGCTTGGCCTTCTTGATGCCCCTCTTCAGTACTGCCCTGGTCGTACTGTAGGCTTGAGCGTCTCCTGATCTGAAGGCATTGTTATGTGCCTTTAGTAGAAGCCGCACTTCCTTGTTCATCCATGGTTTCTGATTAGGGAACATTGCAATCTGCTTTTCTGTGGTAACACTGTCAATTGTGGCGTTGATGTATTCCAGTACTGAGTGTGTAAGAGTCTATGTTAATGTGAGAGCCACAGGTGGCCTGAGAGGTAAACATGCTCCAGTCCATGTTTTTAAACCTGTCTTGGAGTACATAATCTACTCCCGCTGGCCACACTTTCATTGTCTTCACTGTTGGTTTCACACAGTTGATGAGCGATGAGTACTTGGGGGTGAGAAACAAAGAAAGGTGATCAGACTGTCCCAGGTGGGGGAGGGGCATTGCCGTGTAGGCTCCAACAATAGCTAACACTTAAATAGTGTTAGTACACTAGTACTAAATATTTAGCACATAGCATAGCTTTTTTTTTGTCAATGGGAATATCCAGTAACCTGATCACAGCTTTTGCTGTTCACATTAATGCCTGCACCATAGAGAGCATTATTGATTTTAGAGACTGTTCTCTCAGCAATACTATTAGACTGTAAACTTTGGCTTATCCACATGGCAAAATGCTCACTGTGAATGTAGCAGTTTATTTGGCCTTGGTGAAGATCTCTACTTTGTGGAGTGTTTTTTTCCCATCGTCTGTGCACTTAGTGTGAGAGACTAAAAAGAGCTCATAGACCTCTACGCCTGAGAGAAACAAACACAGACTGTCCATTTGTGGGAATTTGTGTGCTTGTGTGGAATTTTTCATATTATTTTCCATTTCATAGACTATCTCAGTATTTGAGTTTAAATGGCCATACACAATATATTTCTTTGTATTTTCTATGACGAGGACTAAATGTTGAGCTGTAAGTCAAAGCAACATGTGAGATGATGTAACAAACGGTTTTCATCACACGCTGTGATCAAAAGAAAATGGGTAAAATATAAATAAAATAAAGCTATGTATTATTACTTTTACCCAGTTTCTCATACAGGGGCATGTTCTTGTGAACCTTTAAAACACGTTATACACAGCTGCTATATTTAGATCATTCATGAAAGTCCACTACTTGCATTGCAATGCTATCTGGATCTCTCTCACTGTGTGACCTTTCCGGATTAATTTAATTTCTTGGAGATATGATGAAATCGTAGGGCATCCAATCAGGAGAGCAGGGCAGGTTGTAAGTTGAAAAAGTCTTAGTTTAGACTCCTGTTTTTTTCATCTCTCTAAGGTCTAAGTGGTCAACTGTTATCAGTCGTCATTAAAAACATAAACCATGTTGCCATGGGCAGAGCTGCAATGCTTTTTTGCTTTATATTTCCCCCCATACGTCTACCAGACATCCTGTTTTGATCACTTCTGTTGTGGGAGAGTTTGTATAGTGAGGATGGTATCTGTGTGCCCACACAGTGACAGTGGTATGCAGCACAGTTCAGTTCAGGTGGTTTCCACCAAATGTTGTCCATCTTCAAGACTTATTGTTGCCATCCACAATGTTTAAGTTTGTTTATCAGTAATTGAATCTGCTTTTTCTTTCATAACAATTGGGCAATCAGTGCAAAATTCCCACAGTGATGGACCAGTGTTTCAGCTATGATTGTGGAGACAGAGTTTTAAAGCGCAGTTTGGAAGTGGACAGTTAGTACTGATTGGGCACAAAGACATTTTACACCACTATATCAAAAGAAGAGGTGATGATTACATGCACAGAACCTCTCTAAAAAAGTTGTTTGTTGAAAAGGGTATAAATCATGATATTGTGCTGAAACTGTATTCACTGTTATCTTTCATTGTGCAAATGTGACTTTTTGTTTTAAAGAAATAAAGAACCGCTGAATAAAGAAATGAACCGCAACCAAATTGCCCTTTATAGTAAAACAGTTCACTTTGAGTGGTTATACCTTTAAGTATGTATTTATGTAAGTTTTAATACAATTCCTGACATAACTGGGAATTGCAGTTACTGGCATTTCGGCACTGGCTTCAATTTCAGCCCCTGAGGTTGATGCTTGGTCCTGACCTCTTCTTACAATTTTTTCCTCATGTTAGACCCACACAATAGGAGAACCTTTGGGATCCTCCCACAAAAGATCCCAGTCTTAACCCTTCACCTTCTCAAATCACAAGGGCTGAACTTGCATAACAGAGGAAAGGTCAAAAGACTGAATGCCTGGTGGAAGAAATCAGGGGAATGTAAGGTCACCAGAGCAGGTTATTAGACCAGAACGTCTGCTACTGTCAATCCACAACCTCTTCGTCTGCCCAACATTTTCACTGAGATGTTCCCGCTCAGAAAAAGATCAAGAGTGAAATTTAAATACAGTAAATGCTAGGAAGACACTTTAAACATTCTAATCTAAATGAGTCTTTAGGGTTGCAGCGTCAGCTTGAATGCAAAGCTTGAATTCAGTACTGACTGAATACAGTTTTGCTAAATGGATCTGCATTAATCTAGCATTACAAATGTCATTACTTAATTTTTTGATCACACAACCAGAGCTCTCTTTTAAAAGAATT
>VOQK01025931.1:9475-22255 GCA_015052645.1 Benitochromis conjunctus | reverse complement strand
TAATGGCTACAACCTTACGATCAGCTTTTGACCATAGACTGTATATAAAAGATGGATGCAGCCCTTGTGATGTGGCTTTGATTTTAAATCCTCAGCTGATGCAACATTAGATTTTTAGAGTCACACGTGGCTACATTTAGATGAAAGGGTGGAGTATCGAGTTATAAATGAACACCAGCAAGCTTGGTTAGCAAGTTGCATTCATAAATGGTATGGGTGCAATACACAAACAAACATACATGCTAATTGGTGCTGAGTAAAGGACTTGCTTTAATTTCACTCACCAACACTGTACAACAAACTTCTTGGGCAGGCTATGCCACGCACCAAGCTATATTACTTGACAGATAATGTAATTAAAATTACTCACAGAAGCATAAACGTGGTAGAGAGATCCAGTTAAGATAAAGCCTAAACAGCAGCTAGCTACTCCTCAAAAAGAAACTGCACATTAGGATAGCAGTTAGACTAAATGCTCATTCCATCTAGACACTTTATGGCTTGTCTTGGTTTTACAAATAAAATACACAGCCCTACTTGGTAATGCTAGTATCCACACCTTGCACAAAATGTGGCTACACATCACTTTGGTTGCTTGCTTATCGAAGTATTGCAGAACTGCAAGGGTTAGCACAGGTGTCATCTGTTTACTTTCCCCACTCAGTCATTTTCCATTTCCATTCACAGAGGGAAAGAGAGAGGAGGGGGAAGAAGAAGTCTCTCAGGGCTGGTGGCGTTGTAACATGTTAGCAGAACCAGTAACTACAGTTGAATATTAATAAAATGGGAGTCTACATTTAACCGACTGGTATTTCTTTGGTCATCTAGAAGGAGCAGCAGTGTTTAAATGTGTAGTTAACAAGCACACATATGCCTAACATAAAGTTTTTTTTTTTCAATCATATAATATCAGTGATATAATGTATGATATAGTGTGGGCTGGGGCCCTGGTGGGCCGTGAAGGTACTTCAGGTGAGTCATGCACAGTTACAGTCACCTGTTCATATACATTTGTTGATTTATATAAAAAGCCAATTAGTTTGAGATAGTACTCATTACTTTAACCTAAATTTACAGTTCCTGAAATGTGTCCTTTGGCCTGAACACTTTGCATATGACTGGGTACCATTAGCAATTTATAACCAGCAGCCTGTGTTAGTTATGGTTTTGAATAAAAATTTCAAGGAAATACATCAATTTCTCTTGTATTTTGATTAGAGTTAGCTTTAAGATAAGGTGGACCCTGTGGGATTTTCTGTTTATTTGGGAATGGCCGTATTTTGTAATTCTAGATTTGTTTTTTGTTTTTTTGGCCATGTATAGCACTCCACAAAAAATGTTTTTGTGAACTTGGTGGCCATAGTTAATTTGCAGTACTTGAAGTATTCTCCTTAGTTTGATCTATTTTTCAGAGAAAGTTGCAAAGCTGCATGTTTCTTTAGATTTCTGGCACAAGAAACTTCTACCGGCCCCTGGGCCTGGTCACCTAAAGATGGGAAATTTAGGGCTCAGACTGAGGTACATTTCCCACATTATAGAATGATGTAAATTGTGGAGCAGCAGTGATTTGCATTCTAAATAGACTAGATGTGTTGTCTGGTATCCTGTTGAAAGGCGGTTAGGTGGATAGCATCCAGCTTTTGCTGATGGTTATACTGAGAAATGTTACTAATGGTGACATTATCGGCTCTCTAGGGTTTCAATTGTCATTTAGAATTTCTCTCAGCATCCTAATGTATTTTGGCCTTTGCAGGTACATTCATGCAGGTTCATGAATACGCGCGCACCCTGAGCTCCTCTGTCTCATAAATCCCTCCAGATTAATGTGATCAGTAAGACAGAGAGATTCACATTGACTTTTAAAACCCCACCAGCTGTCTCAAAATAAGACCTGAAATCCCAGCATACGGGATCAAGCATTTTAAAGAATGGAATGAAACATGCAGCTATTTTGTATTGAACTGTGACTGTGTACAAGGTACTTGAGGAGATAACAGGGGCTTTGCAGTTGTGATTCAAATCTTGCATCAGAGACGATGAAGTCAGTCTCCTGGAGAACTGCCTCGTGGTTGACGGTGTTTAAAATAGAGAACCAGTCTAGTAAAAGACAGATGTGAAAATATAAATCAGGAGAAAGTGCTGCATTTTGATATGATGGGATAGCCATGTGTACTGCTGTCTTGTGGATGCGCAAAGTTCCACAATTCGGTGGCAAGCTCAATTAAAATGAATAAGGGAGTCGAGGAAAATCAGACTCATACAGCAGGTGCTTTATGGACTGCATGTTCATATCCAGTTTGAAGAGAATTGAAAGTGAAAGACATAAACAATGGAATACAATAAGCAAGAAACACAATGATATTATATTATACCAACTCCAACTGAGATACAATATTTTCACTGCTAGAGCAGAGAAGCAGAGAAAAGTGGGGCTAGAACATATCTACAAATCCGAAGAAAACAAGGAGAGAAATAAGTACCAAAGGCATATTTACATAACTGAGATGGATCTTATGTGAGCATGGCATGTGGTCTCACAGGTCTTAATAGATGGGCTTGACAAATGCCTCCTGATGCTGTCAAAGGAAGACGCAAAACAGAGGATTGCTGAAGATCTCTTAGCAAACACGTGGCTGCCAACTAAAGAAAAACTGATTTAATTACTGTGTGTTTTAGGACAGAGAGATGCTTTTTGACAATATTGGGCCTGAGTTTAACATAATACTGTGACCACTCCAGCTTAGATATTTGGTTCTGACAGAATCACATCTTATATATTTGGCTCAGTATGTCAGTAGATGGGTCTTTTTTTTTTTTTCCAGTTTTTTTCCTACTGTGAGTCAATATGGGGTTTCTAGTGGAGCTTCTGATTGGTAGATTTGTTCTTTCAAAGTCTGAGCTGGAAGTCATTCATGAAACAGTTGGTGGTCCCTGAAGCCCTTTATGGAAACTCACTGTTCAGTGAGGTCTTCATTTGTCCTCTCTATTAGCATGTGTCCTTATCTGCTTGTGTCACACTTGTGTTGCAGTGCTGGTGCTGCTGTTTGTGATGTGGATGAAGAGGAGGGATAAGGAACGTCAAGCCAAGCAGCTTCTCATCGACCCGGAGGATGACGTACGAGACAACATCCTAAAATATGATGAGGAGGGAGGTGGAGAGGAGGACCAGGTATGCACATGAACACTTAATGTTTTTTTTAACAATTTATATTAGCCCGCTTCCTTCCATCACTGCCATACAGTAGCAACACACACACGCGCGCACACACAAACACACACACACATCGTCAGATAGAAGACATAAAACACACACACTGTTTCCACACACACACACACTGCCTCTCTGCAGTTTTCAATCATCTGTCCTCCAGCTAAGATTAAGTGTACTACAAAAGAGGACCTCGAAACAGGATTAATTGCTTTCTGTTGGAGAACAATTTCCTGTGTCTCTCCACACAACTTTTCTGCTGGTGCCAAGCACATAAGCTGCTCCGCACTTCTACTGCGGAAATGTTTAACCCTTGTTTACCCAGCCAACTAGACTGAGGGCATCTTTTACTTTTTATAGAAGTGGCTCTCTGCGAAAGTACAAATGTTAAACTGAATGATGTAGAAAGTGTGTTTAAAAATATATAAAAACATTTAGGAGAACACAGGTTGTGCTGCGCAAGCTGCACGATTTTCTTATTTGCTTTCCAGCTTTTGCAAAATGTAGAAAAAGAAAAAACCTTTGTTTACTGCTTCTTCTCCTGCCTACTGGGCTTTTATTAAGTCTTCCAGCTAACTGCAGTCAGTCAAAATGAAGCAATACAATCTCAGCGGTAATACAGAAACACTGGTACTCTCAGAAAGTGTAGCTTGAAGTAATATTGATGCTATTCTTCAGTTTCAGGGTTCACATACACACACACACACACACACACATATATACACACACGCGCGCACACGCACACACATACGTATATACATACATACGTATATACATACATATGTATGTGTATGTATATGTATGTATGTGTATATATGTATGTATGTGTATATGTGTATATATGTATGTGTATATGTGTATATATGTATGTATATGTATATATGTGTGTGTGTGTGTGTGTATATATATATATATATGTGTATATATGTATATATATATACACACACATATACAGGCTTCCTCAATGATGAGGTTTTCAGAATTTGATTTTCTTGGAATTTTTTGGAAGAATAGCCTCTTGAAAAGAAGCATCTTATTTTTGAAGGTGTCCTAAAGACACAAATACAAAATTATAAAACAGAGAAAACATGTTACAACATTACACTACAAGTACACAAATACAACAGCTTGCACAGATTCATCAAAGAGATATTAGCTATCATATTATTTGTTGCACAGTTAAAACGAAGACACACAAAAAAGGAAAAAAGAAGTCATAAATGTGTCTTTTTTTACGATGATCTGGTCACAAGATGATTCATTCATGCTGGGTCTATATCAGGCTGTTTGTGCGAGAGGGTATAAAGATTAATATGGGACAAAAAAAGCTCTTTCAAAGAGGAACAAAAATTACAATAAACACATTTAAAAATGAGTTGAAGTGAGTGAAATTGCCTTTTGGATTTAGGGTGCAACCAATTAAGCGATTCATACATCAAACTTTTACTAGTCAGGAGCTGTAGAGTTTGATTTCACAGCTGCAGGCCCCTGAACAAGACTTTTTCAGCAAAACCACAGTCAAGAAATTTACCCCTTCATCAAAAAATGAAGGCTGTTGTCATCACCAACTGGCACAGACTGTCACAGGCTTAATGTGTTTTAGTCACTGATAACAGTCAGCCTAACAGTTATGCCCAACAGCATCAAGGCAACATTAAGATTGTAAGCATGGTGGCGTGTAGGAGTGATGTTGGTACTGAACCAGCATGTTGATGGATTGCCATAAAATTTCCTACAGACATTCGCGGTGAGCTGATCCCCTGATTTCTTTATGTACCACCGCCATGAGGTCATAACTTTTTTTCACATCAAATACATTTGGAAGGGATTGACACAAAATTTGGCGGTGCACTGTGTATATTGATCAGATTTGTAAAGATGACATTTAATGGTAAGACGGTAAAGATGGCAATGATTATACTTGCTGTACTTCGACACAATCATTTTGTATATATTATATCTTGAGCATGCTAGCATGCTGCTGTAATTAAAGCAGCCTCAGCTTCACTGCAGAGATCTCGTTTTACCTGATGATGGTACTTATAATCACAATCTGTTCTTTAATCTCATATGGGCATAGCAGAATTATCAGGAATAAGTAAGATCCCAAAAATGAGACAGTCTCACTATTATGAGTGAGGGCGATGAGTAAGATGGCACAACATGAAAGTGAAGAATACACTTTAAACATTTGAATTGTTTAGAAGTACTAAAGCGTATTAGGGTCAACAGCTGTGTTTTTGTCATTATGTTCATTGAGTTCACGTTACTTTGTAGTAAATATTGTTTCTGACTCATTAGTATCAGTCTTCACCAACATTCACTTTCATGTACCGTCCCCTTTCTACTCTAGCTGTCCATATATTTAGGCATAGCTTAAGAAAAGGCATTTCCTCCTCAGTTATTAAATTTACCAGCGTCTAACTCAGACAGTAACGTATAACCCAGTTTTAACATAAAGGGCCATGAAAGCCCTGAGGCTTTGTTCCAGCTCTTCTAAAATAAAAACTGACATTTCCATCAAAAGATATTAATTTTAAATATTTCTCTGACTTTGAAAACTAGGCCTTGATAAGCTTGACGAATCCTATCAATATTGTAAGTGATGAAGTTTTTCCAAACATCGTGAAGAAGTACATTATTAAGGAGAACACACTCAACAGAGCCTTGAATAAAATACAGAAAATGAAAACTGAACTTAGTGGCGGTGTTGGTTGATTCTGGTTCGGTTCATACTTTATTCCCCGTGGTTCAATAAACAGAAGGAACCAGCGTTCATGTAATCTCTCTCCAGTCTAAACAATGGACACAAAGTTAATAAAAGAAAATCAAGGTTTGCTTCTTCCTTTATCATTGCCACAGTAGCACATTGCACGGGCCTTGGATGGTGTCGGGGATCTGCACTGTTTGATAAGGATTTTCATTTCTTTTCTACAGGCAGCTTGGGTCTTTATTTGTCTGGATTTAAGCTTCAGATAAAAAGCAGACTGAGTTCTCGGGTACACACTTGTGTGCTTAAGCATGCCAAGAACTAGAAACACAAACACATACTGTACATATACACACATTAGACCTTTAGTCAGCATCTGCTTATGCGCCATTAGCCAAAAATTGAGCTCTGCATTAGTTCATACAGGGTACAAGATCAAGTTCAGCCACCCTCCAGCAGATGATCTGATCTCAGTGCCAGCTCAGCGTCAGCTGATGGCTCAACTGATAACCTTTTACACATGCCTGCCTATAACTGCCATGCTTCTGCAAGCTGCTTTGCAAACCACTTCCACCCAGCTCCCCCTTTCAAGCAACATCTGGGCTCATCAATGTTCTATGCTGGGGTCCTGCTGCTGCTCTCCCTGTCTCAGGCCGTCCATGTATGCAGGAAGGGCGTGGAGGTGTGCTCTGCAGAGCACAGAGCCAAACCACCAGCTATAAATTGCTGCAGATGGATATCACCGTCTTCTTTGACTAAAGTGGTTGTGACTAAACTAATAATACACAATCTTTAAACGCTACATAAAGGTTTCACAATGCATATGGCCTGTGACATTAAACAAAGTCAAATACTTGTGTAGAATTTTCATTGTGATGCATTTCAAGGCAGAGGCGATCAAACTCTCTATACTCACTGAGCGTTTGTTTTTGTGGGCAGGCGTTCTCAGATAACCTGTTGGGGCTCAGATGTTTGCTGCTATTTGTGGATTTAGCAAACTGACTTATACACATTAGCAGATGTTGCATGGCATATCATTCCACTGATAACTATAATGTTTAAGTTGGAATTTGGCCTGGGATGCTGAAGTGCACGATCATCTTAAATTAAAATGAATGACTCCTACATTTGACCTAACTTAATTAACACTGAGCCTAGACACCACGGCACCAGATCAAATTATTCTATATTTACACCATACAGTCTGAAAAATACCCAGCTCCACTGCCTGCCACTGTCTTATCTGTCCAGTATTTTCATTTTATTTTTGTGCAACAAAACATAATTATAATTTTATTTCAAATCAAAAGAACAGAGCATGAAAGAACCAAAAATACTCCACCATGAAAGAATTATGAAGGAATTAATAACATTTCTAGAAGCTCTAACTTTGTTTCTAACCTATTACGATTGGACGTTAGCAGCTTGATAAATAAGCATATGTGACACAGCATGTAAAAACCAGGCTAAAGTCCAAAATGTTAACTTGAAGATATCAAACTGTCTATTCTTTAATTATTGTGGTCCAGTAATGATGCAAATAGATATATAGATAAACATATAGTCACTGATAACAAATGGCTAAACCTATCACAAAAACTCCACTCAGTTCACAAAAAAAAAAGATCGATCAATCCGTAAAGACACAAAAGTAGCCAGCATTGCTACGGGGGTTGATTGCACTGGTTGACCAACCAGGTCACACCCATACGCTGTGTGGGGGTTTTCCCCTCACAGCCAAAAGGTGTGTTGGTCGAGGATTTGGGACAAAATAGTGCGCTGTTTTTTTTTGTTTTGAGAGATATATTCAGACAGTGGGGTTAAGATAAAAGCACTGGAAACTTCGTTTACTCTCGATTGGGTTATTTCTCTGTTTTCTCTATTATTGTAAGGTCTTTATCTTACAATATCGAGCACCTTGTGGTGAATGTTGTTGTGATTTGGTGCTATATAAATACAATTTTATTGAATTTCCATTTGGGTATTGTTGAACCCTTAATTCTAACCCTAGGTGGGCCCAACGAGGTCTTGGTTGGTTTTGAGTTTTCGATTGTTGTTTTAGTGTTGTTATTGTTGGGTCTTATAATACTACTCGCCTTGAGGTGACTGTTGTTGTGATTTGGTGCTATATTTTAACTGAACTGAATCAAGTTCATATTTTTATTGTTTTTCTACCAGTCCTCTAGTGTCTCGCTTTGGTTTTTACTTTTCTCATGCGTCACATATGACAGCGTCACCAGTGCCCTGGTAGATGCTAAGAGGTTAATGCGGATTGAATTTTGCACTCAGTCGTACCATCCTTGAATTTAGAAATGCTGACACTTATTATTAAACCTCTAAACTTCAGAACAGGGACAAAGCTGTCACTTCTCTAATATGCAAGTCATTCATGTCATTTAGAAAGAATTATATATCTTTTCAATAGTGTGCTTAGAAACCTAAATGTGCTGGCATAGTTGTAAAAATAGAGTCCTCAAATGAAACATTCTTTCTAAAGGCCATCATTCAATCAGGTCATGGTAAGTATAGAAAAAAAAATAAGAAGCAAACATCATTTCTTTGCTGCCTGGCAGGTTAACGCGCAGTCATTCTTCACCAGAGAGTATTCTTTTGATTGGTCGTTATTGTGAATAAAGCCCAAGGTCAGTCCACAGCTTGCAGTTATTGTCCTGAAAGACTCCTTTAGTCGATTTTTCCCTGGAAACTAGAAAGCATGAATTGTTTTCTGGAAGGTTGCTGCAGTGACTCAGACAACCATTCGCCATGAACATATCAGAGGCTGTGACACTCCTCTGCCCTGATTGTATCCACGTTGTAGGAGAGAAGGTGAAAGACTAGCTGTGATTTTCTAAGTGGATGCTAATTAGTTTGCATTAGGGTCGTTCTCATTTTTCCCCGAGGATGCTGTGGGAGAAATGCTAGACATTGCATCACGAGAGCCAACTGTGCTCATTTGACTCACTGAAATTCGCAACTGTTAAATACAGCTAAAACAGAAAGGTGATAAGTCCATTAACTGAATGTGAGACTGCTGCTTTCATGAATCTGTCAAGTTCGTTATGAATTTTAGAATCCTTTTGGTATTTCTACCGCCACAGGCTTGCAGAGTACCTGGCATTAGGGTACGATTAGTGAGAATATATTATTATTCAATGATGGGAAGGATTGTTGGCCAGGAACTAATTTTTTCTCGTTTAGCTTGAAGTGTGAATTTATAGCAGCTCGAATATTCTGCCTATGTCTCTTTTAAAGTGGAAGTGTTTGAAGTTGAATTCATATTTCAGGACACTCTGGAGGTCACCGCGTCTCCATGCATAATAATGAGACATTTTAAGCCGTACATGAAATACAGTGTTTCTGCGTCTTGTCTACATTCAGGTAGATTTGGCCGCATACAGCAGCTTAGTCAGCTACAACTGTTACAACATTGTACAGATCAAGTCATGTAGAGATCTTTTAGTGACTTATATAACTACTGTACAGCCACGGCAACTCACAGAGTATATAAAGAGAGTACTTAAAACCTTTCTAATTCACACAACAACATAAAATTATACCCTGAGATGTTGCACCTGGATAAAACAGCACTGTAATTCAACTACTTGAGGCAGACATGAGCAATATGACTACATTATCTCAACTTAAATACTGCAATTATTGATAGTTACTTGTTGTCATTATTCATTTTCAAAAATAAAAAATAAAAAAAGTAGTTACCCACTCTGGATAGGCAACAGCAAAGTAGATTGAAATCTAAAGATTTTTCTTCTTCTTTCACACCAGACCAGAGCATCACTGCACACGTCTGTCTGTGCTACCAAAGAGCAAATCAATAACCTAGCTACCCACTTCACTCATGGGGTTACAGCTTTGCTATTTTAACAGGAAAGTAAATAAAGCACAAACTGAGCAACTGAACTGCTGTAACAACTCTGTATAATTGAGCATAAATAGTTTTAGATGTACAGAAATTGTGCTGGCTGATCTCAGTGCCAAGCCAACAACAGCTGATAACCTGCTTCAGGCACATTTCATACTGGGTGCTATTTAAGCTGCTTTAACCTGCCGATGGTTGCTGAGAGCTGAGAATTCTGTAAAAGGACAGTTAAAAGAAATCAGTGAAAGTCCAAAATTACCTCGACATTCATGTAAACCTTTGACCGCAACTTTACATACAACAGCACGTTTAATACGTGCAGCGCTCTTGACTGTTGATCCTTATTAAGTAATGGGATGGTGGTGAATTTATCATCAATTGAATTTCCTGAGAAGTCCCTCTTTAAGGATTGACAGTGTGCTGTACAGGTTGTAAAGCCCTTTGAGGCAGAATAGTGATTTGTGATGCAGGGCTGTGTGAATGCAAAGGCTTTGACTCACTGGAATGCCAACATGTGAATGTCTGTTTTTGTGTGGGTGTTTAGGACTACGACCTGAGCCAGCTGCAGCAGCCTGATGCCCTGGAGCCAGAGTGCGTCAAAGTGGGGATCAGACGTCTGGATGAGAGGCCCCTCCACCATGACCACCAGTACCCTATCCGCTCCGCAGCCCCCCACCCAGGAGACATAGGCGACTTCATCCATGAGGTACAGAAATAAGCAGTATCTGTGGGATGATACAGACCTTTATGACAGCAGCTTTGTGTAAAATGTCAGTTAAAACCTGTGAGTGTGCTTTAAGTCGAGTTCCAGCCGCACAAACTTCGATTCAGACTGTTTGCCCAGATTAAATTCCAGTGTTGTACACGTGCACTTCTAAGCACACAGGAAGTGATGAATCACAGCTTCAGTGAAATACAAACTGTCTGTCTGACAGCACAAAGTGAACACTGTGTCCATAAAAAGCTGGATTTGCCAACATTAGTTACTTTTGCTTCTCTCATCTTTTTTTCCTCCTTTGGTGTCGAGCATCAAAGACCGTCCAGGATATGTGCGGTTTACCTCATCACCTTAAAGGATTTAAAATATTCAAGTTCAAACAGTTTTTTTTATTTTTTTATTTTTAAGCTCTGTGTAGGTATTCTGAGCTGCCAGTATGAGAACGGGCCCATTTCAACAGTCAGAGTCTTTGACTGTGGCTATTTAAAACTGAAAGCTGTGCATATTTAAAAAGGGAAGCACACATTAATCATCACAAAAATGATTCAGATTTAGATTGTATTTCATTCTAGGCTCAGTTGTTCACAACAATTCCCTAAAATAAATGCCAAATTCACACACTTTTTTTTTTTTTTAAGCATCTTTGATCAAACTGTTGGAAATGATAGTTATGAGTGGCAATTTTGTCTAATGCACGAACAGAAAGAAGGAAGCACTTCAAGGAGCAAGTGACATTTAGAAAAACACAGAGAGATGTGATGGGTAATTCTTAATTAGCTCTGCTAATGGTTAGGATTTGCTCGCCTGCCATGTGGTCACAGCCTGGCTGGTAACTGGAGGTAAATCCACAACGTTTAGTTAATCCCACAGACCATCTGAGGCCATCCATGGTTCCTTAAAGGGGTGATTTAGGGTTTAGGGAAATCCAAGTTTGATTGTTTTACTATATAGCTTACTGTGCAAATGTTTTCAGCTATTTCTCATTTCTTTATATTTTGCTTCCAAAGAGCCAGGCTTTCTTGGCTTTTTGTAGGATGCTGTTTCTTTTATAAACACCGTCCCCCATTTCTTTAGTTGAATGTACAAAAACTTGTTAAAGACAACAGACAGAAAATAGGTGATTTAAAATAGGTGAAATAAGGTGATTTCCAAAGAGGTTTGCTTGTCATATTTTGTCAGGACAAAAGAAAGTGGCATGTCTAAGAATAAAAAATAAAAAAATTACAGCAAATAATGAGTAGCTAAAAGCAGTGTCTTTAAGAAACAGGATAAAATACACAAAAAAAACCTGACATGGAGTCGAAGAGATGCATCTGATCCTTCAGCTTATCCATTTACTGTTTGCCAAAGCCTCATCAGAAATGGTCTCAGTGGAAAGGTGGCTGTCCAGAATAGAGCCAAAAAGGGAAACTGGGAGAAAAGGGTGAGACCAGCCACATTATACAAGAACTAGGCTGAATACAGGTCTTACATAGCAGCGAATCCAGGTTTTTGGTTCGAATTAACAATATGCACGGAGGAGGTCAGAAAAGGTACAACAGGGAGTGTTTGTTAAAAGAAAAATGCTGGGGGGGGTTGTTATGGTCAGGAGCTGCATGTTGGCATTCTTGTTGAAATTGATGAAATTATTAATGCAGAAAAATACAGTCAGATTTTGATCCACCACGTAGTACCACCTGGAAAGCGTCTAATTTGGAACAGCCTCGTTATTCAGCATGTCATTCATCCCAAACACACTACCAATGCAATAAAAACATATCTGCATGATAAAACAAAACAATAAAACGCTTTCACACACGGATTAGCCTCGCCAAAGCCCGGACTTCAACATTATTGAAGCAGTGTGGGATGATCTTGACAGAAAGTGGAATAAACTGCAGTCAACATTCAAAATATATCCTTAAAGAAGCCCGGAGAACGATTCCTGAAGACTGGTTAATCTAATTAGAAGAAAAGCTTGCCTAAGAGAGTTCAGGCTGTGTTGAAGGATAAAAGTGATCATACCAAATCTTGACTGTCAAGCTTGTTACAAATTTTTGCCCTAAATACTATTATTTCCGTACATAATTTCAATAAATTTCAGCACCTATTTCCCATTTTTCTAGCAAAATCTAAAAAATGATGGGGGCTCAACATTTTTGCACAGTGCTGTAGAAGAACCATTGTTTATATTAAGGTAAAAAGCATGCCATCATAACCTCTACCATCTTTGTCAGACTATCAGATGTACACACATGCAGCATAGGCTCCTACACCCAAGATATCAC
>VOQK01025928.1:4129-35328 GCA_015052645.1 Benitochromis conjunctus | reverse complement strand
TTTGACAGTTCAAGTTGTTGTTGTTGATTCGTGTGTTTTTGGCCAAGGGCTGAGACAGATGTTTCTATGTGCCACGCTGTGTTTTAACTAGCACACAGTGTCCATAGCAGTCAAATTGATTTGAACAAGATGGCAAATTCATCTCGATGACGCTCCTTTGGAATCACAAGTTCAAATAACAAACTCTTGGATATTTGGGCTGTTGTGCAATCATAATAAACTCAAGTAACATGTAAATGAAATCATGTTATTGATTAAAGAAAGAGTTGGGGGGGGGGGTCGTGCCGTGGCTGTGCTGCAGGTTTATCCAAATATGGAGGGAGTTTCTTAATAATTACATGATGAATACTTGAAAATTTGAGCTGTTTAGTCCTTGGATTACAGTCTTGTCCTGTGGAGATTTACATGTGTATGTGTAAAGGCATGCCGATACCAGTACACTTACTGCACTAGGACTGGATTTACATGATATTACGATAGTAGTAATGGGAGGGGGGCTAGTTCTGTGTTATGTCTTCTAGTATTTAATTACTTTTCCTGATGTTTTAGATTTTTACTGGCACACCCTCTCAATATTTTTATTGTGATATTTATGGAGATGTGATATTCATACATTTTGTATATCGGCTATAGACTATACCGGCTGTCACAGGGCAAGAGGTGGGGTAAACCCTGGACAGACATAGACACATTTTCAACTATGGGCAATTTAGAATCACCAATTAATCTAGCATTCATGTCTTTGGACTATGGGAGTACCCACGCAGGAAAACCTCCACAGTAAAGGCCCCAACTGTTTGGTGGATTTGATCCCATGACTTTTTTGTTGTGAAGTGATGGTGCTAGCCACCACATCACCATGCCACCCCAGATATCACTTTAAAGCCATAAATTGGATATTGTGGGACCACTAGTCAACATAAAAAGGAAGGAAAAACTGCCAAGATCAGTGAAGATGCATTTGTGAGATAATCCAAAGGGGCTTGAAGGTTTATATAAGCTTTAAGAAAAAGTAGGGTCTTTTTTCATAGGACATAAAGGAGAGTGTAATCCTTGGACTTTAAAAAAAAACAAGACCAGCAGATGCACATTTTCCAGGGATGCTTGAGTAGTCAGTATAACTTAGCATGTCTGCTTGACCTATTAAAATGTGTTTGTGTTGCTGGGAAGCAAATGAACATCTGGCTAGTGGTTTACACTTAGAAGAAGCAAAAAAAAGAAAGAAAAAAATTTAAAGTTGAGAAAAATTTGTAATTGGTTGAGATCATGGAAACCTTTTTGCATATTGTTCTGTGTTTGGACTCTTTTTATTTTTAATCTCAGTTTACAGATCACTTGACCTATTTCACCCCCGAGGTCTCTGTGCTGGGACTGAGTTTCTGTCATGGAAACACAATTAGCAGCATTTTTTTAAAGGTTTCAATGAGGAGGCCACCTGGTAGAGCTAAAATACATGCAGATCTGCCGCGCATCAGTTCTGCTACATCAGATTTAGGAGCGTTACAGTTGAGATCAAACTTGCGTCGCTGTCAAGATTTAAGAAGAATTACAGAGGTAACTTTGCATTAATTATAATTATAACTTCATATTTACTTTGCAGGTGTAGCTCCAGTAATTCAAAGAAGCAATTAAATCAACCAAAGTTGTCATCTGTGATCATTTAGGTTATTACATTTCTACACTTTGCTCCCCCTTGTAGCCCACCTGGTTCTAGGTGTGCTATATTCAGGCCATTAAGGCTTTTGGAAATGAATTTGAGATTTGATAATGCAAAAGCTTTTCCCTCAGGAAGCCTGCCTGTCTCCCTTGTGTTCCTGCTTCATAATAGAAACGCCCCTCGTTCCTTACACTGGCATAATCAGTTTGTTATTGCAAGTAATGCCCACAGCTTCGCCCAGCAGCCGACCACAAGTAATAACGGATGATTTATTTCCCAGTTGCTAAATGGTTTTAGAATGATTACTCCTTTGTGACTGTTTGTGACCAGCTTTGTACTGCAGAGGCGATGATTATATATTTTCTTTTATTGTGCACTCAAAAATCTCTAAGCACTTCTACTTTTTGTTGTAGAATGATGCCAAGCTGGAAATATGCAGTAAAACCTTCCTAAGAGCCACTCTAACTGACACACGAGTTAACCAGTGAAAGATGAAACTAATCACAGGAGCATGTCAAGAGCTAAATCCTTAATCCCTAATGCAAGGCTCCCTTGCTTGCTTTTGGCACAATGTAACCCGCTTATATCAATATAAGCGGGTTACCCCCCCCTTCCCCCTTGAGTTAATCAAGTTCCTGACAAAAAGCGATAGAAAGATAATATCTAGGGGAAGTCTACCTCAATCACTACATTTACATCTGCTTGCACACCTGCAAAAGTTAAGCTGAATCATGACAAAATTTCAGTCCTGCAGTGCATTTCAGCATCCAGAGTAAGTGCTTTTCCTTGTGTAACAAGCCAGCTTCCCCCATTGGTCATCTGTTTTTTTTTTAATTTTCTTTTTTTCATCACTTTAAGAAACCCATTTCTTCTCTGGGATTGGATGAATGTTAGTAGTGAAATATAGTTTATGATCTTGTGTAATCCTAGAACATCTTGCATGCATTTTAGGGTTCTGAGTGATGCTAGTACTGCTGCGGCTGCTGCTATGTCCTACAGGTCTGCTGATGACCTTCCCAGATTTACATCTGCTGCAGTCATTGTCAGAAATCATGTTTTTTTTTTTCTTAATGTTTGGGCCATGGGAGCAGGAATATAATTTCTTCCGCCTTCTCTACTTGCTTTGATGAACTGCACCACGTCTGAGCAGCATAGACTGCTGCAGAGGTGCAGGATTTCGGTTACACCCTGGGACAATAGTGCCTCTGTAGAGAGCAGGTTATCTGGCAGCACTGATACTTTAGTCGAGCAACTGAGATCTGTGCTGTGCAGCAGACGCACCCGAGGCTAGACATCCATGTCATCAAGAGGAAGCCCAGAAGTGAAGCAGCTTTTGTTCTTTTTACCTCATTTTTTCTGCAAAGACACAGTTGAGTACAATAAATATATTGTGTAGACCTACAAGTCAACAGTATTGCACTTCTGTAAATGTTATGCATTTGGTTCCACTACCATGAAGCGTAAACCCAGAAATCCTAGAAAGTCTAAAGAAGAAGTCTCTTGGATGAGTGATGAAACATTTCTCCAACTGAAAGTGCCATTATCCAGATGAGCAGAATCAATCTGGGGTGTAGCGTGCAGACTTTAGGCAATATTATCCATTAAATGCAGAACACAAAACAGAATCTTGTTCATTGAAGGCTCGATAGTTCATAGACAGTAGCCAATGGATATTCACAACATTTGTGCAAATTCCATTCCTCCTTACCATACGGCTTGTTTACCTCAAGGCAACCGAGGCTTGCTCAAACATGACTGGTCAAAAGAATTCAGACTACAAAAGGAGGACAGATTGAAACCAAACAGCTTCAATACTAAAAAAACAAAACAAAAAGCACTGCAACCATGGCTGCAGATTAATGTTCATATTGAGATATGCGTTTATAGTGGCAATGGTGATTTTCTGGCTTTTGGAGCCAGCCTCAAGTGACCTGGATTGCAATCTTTTAAAACTTTGTTTTCTCAGTCAGTAAACCAGTGTTTTTAGTGCAGTAACTAAAGAAGCTACCCATTCTGTAGTTTATATACATTAAGTGAGAACCCTGCATGGAGTAAGATGTGTGGGTTACTTATTGAACGGATCTGAGGCCTTTGTTTGAACATGGTAACAAAGCCATCCGCAGCACTTTATGGCCTTTCCATGATCCGCTGGTTGTGCATGGAGTAGTCAGTGGAAAGAGACGCAGAGTTGGGCTGGAAAAAAAGGCTTTCTGCTATCTCTCATCTCATCAAGTGCAGTGTCGTGTCAAAAGGGAAAGGAGGCCAAAGCTCCAATAGTTTTATTATGACTGCGTTTGTATGTCTTAAAGAATGCTTTACTGAGGTTAGGTGGGGAAGGGGGGTGTTGTGGGGTGGTCATTCTTTTGCCTTTTGGAGTAATGCTTCAAGTCCGTGTTTGGTTGAAAAATGTCTTTATCTTTGGTAAACATGCCGTACAGCAGCTTACATCTGATTCATAATGTGCTAGAAATTCACAGTATGTTAATAATCAGTGTTTTTCTAGGAGTGTCTCATGTGTAAATATGAAACTTGGGTTAAGCTGCAGTGAAACTGCTGAAACAGTAAGTTGACTTTAGCTGGAAAGTGGGCGCTGACCGTATTTCCATCCTGCAGGCTTTTAGCCTGAATGAAAGCCATGGTTCTGCCACACTGCATAGCCTGTTCTGAAACACGTTTTTCCTTAGAAAGAAATAGGTTGGTGTATTTGTATTCAGTGTGGAGCTCTATAGATCTTCATGTCATTGAGATGTCAATGGGATGGGCAGGGGTTGTGCACAGATCAAAGGAAGACTCACAGCAGCAGAGACAAGCAGGAAAGTCGGGATACGCAAACAAACATGAGAAGAATGGAGCGCGATCTTTGACTTTGTCATCCGTGTCCTCGTTTAATTGTTCATCAAAGAGGCCCCGTCTTCTTTTTTTAGTTTGCTGCCGCTTCAGTTTAGCATCCAAATTGCAGATGAGGGTCTCTCAGCATTATCCTGCAGACCTCCTGCCAGTGTGTCATCACCTCTGTTGACATCCACGTCATTATGAGGCGCGATGCTTCAAACTGCGTCCCGGCCAGAAGAGGAATCCCCTACAGGGACTAGAACAATAGCTTCACAAATAAATGACCATCTCAGAATATTTCAGAAGAAAGCATTGTTTGTGAGGGGTGGCGACCGATCTCAGACACTTGCTTCCCTAATAGCATTCAACCTCTTCCTGTGCGGTCTGAGTGTGACTCACTAATCTGTGTTAGAGGTTTGGACCTTGTGGCACAATATGGTCAATTAGTCCAGGTTATGTATATGAGTCCCCAGCGTTTGTCAAAAAACTATTGCAGTAAAGGTCCAGGACGTTTAATTGTACACCCCTTTGCAGTGTGAAGAGAGGGGCTTTCCTGCTTCTTTTCCTCATTAAAAAAGGATGTTAGATTTAACCAGAAGGATTATGCTATTTTTTTTTTATTAGCGTGCATTGGTCCATTTTTTTGCTGAAAGGTTATGTTTTTTCCATGCTCACTCCTAACAGTGCTGACAGATTGAAATTGTTCAGCTTCAACTGATTGAAATTGACTTCATGCAGCTGACTGTGTAAAGCTTGGTTTGAGAGTGAACATCAAACTTTATCAGCTTAACTTTTAGGAAACATAAATGCTGATGCCTTTCAAAGGAGTCCTGATCAGGCTTGTCTGGGCTGTAGTTTTTATTACCTATGAAAAATAGTGTTTTCTCTGTTATTAAGGCATTACATGCTCCATTACAAGTTTGCATGTCATGTCAATCAAGACAGACTTACAGTATACAATTCGCTTTTACTGACTGAAAAGATAGCAGTGTTGAGTAATTTCTAGTTAAATAGAAAACAAAAGGGATTAGTCTTGTTTTGTCCAAAGAATTTGGCATGTACTGTGTCCTCAGTGTGGAAAAGAAAAACAGGTTTAGTGATGTTTCAATCCTTTCTCTGTCGTTCAGCTCGGCTTACACTTTGGCATTAAGAGAAAATAGGCTTGTTGACTTCATGACTTTAGTTTAAATTCTATGTACACAGGAAAACTGTGTGGTCATGTGTGATGTTCACATCTACAGATATTCAGAATCTCTTAAGTTATTTCTTTTTTTCCAGTCTAGACCTTTTTTTCCTGTCATTGACGACTTCAAATTATAAGAGTACAAAGCAAGATCAGAGCTTACTGGGTGCCAGCTGTGGTGAGCTTCCCTAACAGGAAGGATTCTCTCCTAAAGCAAATTTTAAAGCTCGAAATAATACAACATACAAAGTCTGTTTGTGGCTGCCCTCTAAATAAGATAATGGGAGAGCTCGCTTGACTGAGAAACACACACAAAGAAAAGGAAACGTGAATACGTCAGCCTCAGAAACCCCAAGTCTGTGGACAAAGGGTTCCTTATTCAAGACTTTGTTGTCTTCTTTGACACTGCTTTATCTGTCTTCCTTGACCTTAACTTGCCATGTGGACATGACTTTACAACCCTGTGTCAACAGAGAGGAGAAAGGCATGCCTGTTAGCTCAAATTCATGAGGCTGCGTGGATAGCGAAATCAGTTGAGCTGATATTGAATCAGGACATCAAAGTTAGATATAAGAGTTGGATTTTGTTTTTTGTTTTTTTAAGGGAATCTTGTAGAGGTCTACCAGGGCTGCCCACTCCGGGTCAGGGACAAGTTCTTACCCCAAGTGGAAGAGTTTAAGTATCACGGGGTCTTGGTCACGAGTGACGGGAGAAGGGAGCGGGAGATCGACAGACTGATCGGTGCTGTGGCTGCAGTGATGCGGACGCTGTACCGGTCTGTTGTGGTAAAGAGAGAGCTGAGTGTAAAAGCGAAGCTGTCAATTTACCGGTCGATCTACGTCACTACACTCACCTATGGTCACGAGCTGTGGGTAGTGACCGAAAGAAGAGAGGTGTAGTGATGTAACTGAAGCAACATATCCAATAGTCTAATACCACAAATTTCAGCCAAGAATTCATAGCAAAAGAAGAACCAGTGGACACCAAATGCATTAGGACTTATCGTTTAGTCCTTGTCCAGTTTCTTCAAATTTTTTCAGGACACACTGCTGACCATGCTGAGATTAGTTCTCAGCTGATAGCTCATTGGGAGTCAAGTTGTTGGTGCTAAAAGACTATTTTATGCCTATCAAACTCTGTTATCTTTGGCATTTTTTGGAGATTCATCTAAAGAACAAATTACGTATTTTCTACATCACT
Source organism: Benitochromis conjunctus (assembly GCA_015052645.1). Lineage (NCBI taxonomy): Eukaryota > Metazoa > Chordata > Actinopteri > Cichliformes > Cichlidae > Benitochromis > Benitochromis conjunctus. Next base: position 28,456 of record VOQK01025928.1, on the reverse strand, counting down.
TTAAAAAAGTACAAGTAAACCCGTCTCATTGAAAGCACGATGTAAAGAAATGAGGCTGCCTAAAGGTTTGTCTCCAAAACCGAAAGAGCTCTGCAATTACCACCAGGTATCTCCTGATAGCAAGTAAAGTACAATTCTGACAAGCGAATAACCGTCCCTCCTTATGACAAACCTCTGCCTGAATTACGAGCAGTTATAATGCTGTTGGCAGAGTTTTGTGGCAGGGTGTGTTAGAGGAGGAAAAGAAGATGTCAGCTCTTCTTATGCTTTGGTTCCAGCATTTTACAAGCCGGCATCACCTCTCAGCGATTTCATCACCATCGTAAAACGTATTTCATCGCAGCCATTTATAGATGAGCTGACAGCATTGTTCATGATATACTTTAGCTTTGGCGGTGCTCGGCTACAGACTTGATCCTTCATTTGTTTTACTCCAGCAGCACTAAAATGTAATATACTCGACGCCCCTTGTGAAGTACCTTTTCTAATTGCCTGGTAAGTTTCAACAACACCAATGTTTCGTTGAGCTCAGAATTAATTTCCTGGTGGGACTTTGAGCGGAACATCTTCATTACTGCATGTTTTCATAATCGAAGCCAGAGGGTTGTAAAACAAAAAAAACAAGGACTCCTGCTTGTTTCACTGGCAGTGTTTCCTTCAATAAAAAAAAGGTTGAACCCAACCCTGTCATTGTAAGACTTAACCAGTAGTGAAGCCCACATATTTTAAGTGTATACCCACAAGTTGTATAACGCTAAAAGCATTACTGATAAATGGTAAATATATTGATAAATATATACACCTCCACTTTCATTTTCATAACAAACCACTTCAGCTTGATAGGCTGGGTGGAGAATGGGTAGTGCCGATATACCCTGGGGAGTGCATATCTGGACCAGTGCCAGGAAGTAGGACTAACCCACTGAACTGGCACTGTATCCACGTCATCAATAACCTCTCCCTGAGCTGATTAGGCAGGAGCCTGAGGGGTTTTTTTTTTGTCATGTCAATCTACTTGTTTTAGTATTATTCTTATTATCAGTCACCAAGATTTACGCAAGATTAGAAATACTTAAAACCTAATTGGGTTTTCACGTCAGAGGACACGTAAGCAAGCACCTGAATTTGATTCCTTTTAAACACTCGAGTGTCTGACAGTATTGATGTTAGAAAGTTGTCCTTGCTGTCTTTCTTTCTTTCTTCCTTTTGTATTATTGAGGCTTGGTGCGCTTCCAATTTGGTTACTGTTTAATCCACTGATTCCTTACGCTTCTGAGCTATAAAATGATCAAAGTAATAAATGTTTGGCAACTGTTGGTCAATTTAAAAAAGAAAATTACAAATCTGAAATGGGTTTCTGTATTTGGAGTTGGAAGCATCATTACATCTGCTGAGATGTGCTTAAATCACGCTTGTATAATGAACAAAGCAATCTCACCACATGGTTTACTGAGGAACTGGACTGAAGCTTTTGATTATGGTAGATGAGATGTTCAGATTTCCCTTTTCCGCCACTTGAGAGACCTTCTCGCTTAAAGGTTAAGGCTGTTTAACCTCAAGGTCCATTTAGCTTTTCAGTCATGTCAAATTATCTACGTCTGCTCTAGAAATTAGCACTCAAGCAAATTTCCCTAATTTATTTGTTTATTTTAAAGGAATTCACCTGGGAGAGTGGGGATTCAGGCTTGTGCAAAGCCAGAACGGAGTTTTGACTTATTTTTAGCCAGTATAGAAGACATGCTTAGGTCACATACCTATCTGACTTAATAGGGGAAGGATTGAAGATGGTTGCCTATTTTATTTTTTTTTTTCCTGCAGGTTTAATGTTGAAAAGTGTTTTTGTTTTTTTTATCCCAGCGTGCACACTTATCGTCCATCCTCTGGTGTAGTCATTAGAGTTTGTAGTGTGTGTTTTATACACTGTGCATCCGAGCCAGGGTCCTTGTGTTCAGCAGTGTAGCTGATAGCGAGAAAAGAGTCTAGTCTGCCAAGTCTCATGCCTGTGATGACTGATGCAACGCAGCCAGGCCTGAGGTTGTGCAAAAAGCCCTTCTCTGTCTCTGTAGTGAGGGGGTGGCCTTAAAACAACGGCCCTCCTCAGTCATAATCATCTTAAGCAAGCAAGCTTTGGACATTGTTTTGGAGCTGCATGTGTGATGTGCTTTTTTTTTTGTCAGGAAACGGAGAACGCCCCGCACGTTAACAATGGAAGAAAACTGAGCCGTGGGCTTTGGGGAGAGGTGTTTGATGAAAAACTACCAACACTTTCTGTCAGTCTCTGCTATTCATGCTTCTATTGTGAAGATGAAAATACTCCAAAGGTTTTAAAAGAGCACTCCCTGGCTCCATGTGCTTGGCAGCGGCCCACCATAGCATCTCAAGCATTTTTAGGTTGATGTGTCATCAGGAAGATGTAGCTAAACTGTAAAGCATTTCTGTGCAAATTAAATCGGTCATGCTTTCGGCAAGTACAACACAACACGCAACTAAATCCCCTTTCACAGCGCTGAAAAATTATGAGAGTTCCTCAGCTGTACAAACTTATTCCCTGAGCTCCATTTGTCCCTGACACTTGCCCTCTGCCAATGTGGATGAGGAAGAAACTACTCATCGGTGGACTTAGGGGCCTGCTCATGTGCAAAGCGGAGGCTGCAATTGTGAGTAAGGGATGAGCCACAGAGCAAAGCTTACTAATACAAACCCCAGGGCTTTTACAGAATATTCCTTTTATGGGGTCACTCTCTGTGAAGACTCCAGCGGGGCAGAATTGCTGGAGACACGACTAAGGCTCTAACAGAGTTGTTGGCATGCAGCGCTGTGAAGCAGTGGCTGGAGCTACACAGAAATGAGCCTGTCAGCTATCGGGCTAAAAATAAGAAGTCCTTAAGCAGAAAGGGTGTCTCGAAGAGCGCCTATCTCTTTTGTTTGGATGAACTGAGGACTTCAGTCGATGAGAGTTATCTGTCTGTCTTCTGTGTTGAGGTGCTCCAACCTGGGGGCTGTTGAACTGGGCTGGGAATGCTTAAACCAACAGGGAATTCCCGATCCACATCTGCTTTGTCTTGCTGGAACGATGTGTGAAGTGTGTGGGCTACTTTGCTAGTGGATGTTGGTTTTCTTTCTCGCTCTCACTCACCCTCATTTCTTCTTTTCCAGGCATGGCTCAATGATGGTTGTTGGAAAGGAGGATTTTGAGGGGGGTGGGGGGTTACTGAGCAATGAGTTAGCAGTGGCCGCTTGACGCCCACTCGCTCAGTCTTCCTCTCCAGCTTCCTGTGGGATTAAAGAGGAGTATAGTTTTAACAGGGAAGGAGAAAGAGGGTTTTAACAGGGAAGGAGAAAGAGAAGGAGAAAAAGTGGGGGCTGGGAGTTGTCTTGGCTGGAACGGTCTTCAATGGGGAGAATGTCTGGATGTTAAGGAGGAAGTGGGTTAAATGTTGGAACATTTCAGGGGAATGGTTGGAGTGGTGAGTTTTGAGTTACAGCAGTGGAGTTGATGGGTGCCTTTACTGAGCACTAATGGACTTTCCAACAGGCTATGAAGGAAACTCGCCTAATTAAAACTATTCCTCAATTTTTTCAGCTGTTCTTTTATACTCATCATTTATACAGGAAGTGTTTCAGCTCTGGAGTAGAAGAAGCACAGTTTTGTTTAATTAACTCCGGAAAAATTGACTTTCTCCCCACAAATTTATGCTTTTTTCAATGTGCCTTCTGTCATTGAAGGTTTATCTTTTCTGCCCCAGATATTACAGCTGGGTCATGAACACATTGTTGACTATGAAGAGAAATGTTGATTATTCACCGGAGGAGCTCAAACGATAACTTGGATGAGTAAGGTAGTCAGAAAGGTAGACCTCTTGTAAGTCAATAGGCACATACAGTAACATATTTATTTTTTAAGGATTGGGTGAACTTGGTTCCTTGAAAGTAAAAAACAAAAAAAACCCAACACACTTTTTTTCTCTCTCTTGCCTCCAGCAAACAGTTTTTGCTTTTATTTCTCTAGTTTCTCCATCTCTTTGTCTGAGATTTCTGCCCACGGTGCCCCCCAAAGCCCGCCATTTCATTCAACAGCAACACAGTAGGCTATAAACACAAAACTGACGCATATAATCACACGATGAGTATTTAACAAACACAAGCAGTAGATGGCAAACAAAGCATTTTTATTTATTTATTAGTTGTTGGGTTTTTTTTTTCAAGCAACCAGGTAAACATAACTTTGGCATTCACTGGCTCTTTCATTCTGTTTTGGTTTCTATTAACTTCTAAGCGAATTCATGTTTGGCGCAGTGGAATTATTGTGCAATAACCTAAACTGCTGGACCAAAATGGTAAAGCTGTGGGATGAGAAACCAAAACAATGAGCCAAAAGAGTTTCATGGAGCTGAAGGGAACTTCATAATCAGGTGTTATTTCTTTGTTGAGGTTTGTCCTTTCACACAGTGTGATCTGACCTGTTGTGAATATAAAATATTGATTATTGTTGCTTAAATTAAGGAAAAGTAGTTGTTGTTTTTTGGGGGGGGGGTTTGTTTATAAATCGAACTCACTGCTTTCTCCCAAAGGCCAGTTGATTATCCAAGTAATGTAGCCTTTCCAGCACTGTGTACTGCCTTAAGGTCTTAAAAATGCTGATCACAGTATGCAGCAGTGAGTATACATACTTTTTTCCTGTGTTTGTGCAGAACCTAAATCCACAGTTTCCTCACACTGAGGTGGAGAGTAAACATTATGATGGGTCCAGCCACAGGTATCTGGAGTGTCTCAGTGACTGGTAGAGAGGACTCATCAGGAGCAGAGAGTAAACATGAGCCTTTTTGGTCTTTATTTGGTCACTTTGCTGAGCTTTTAACAGGCTAAACTTCACTGACTGTGCTCCATCTGCAGCGGGGCCAACAAATGCAGTCACTGGGACTGAACTGCTATGAGGACATGTGATGTATTGAGTAAGACCCTTCATTTGCTGGTCTTCTACAGCTGTCCTCCCCTATGTTTTGTCCCCTTTGTTGGTCTTAAGGGAAAGGTCATCCACGCTCATACGTCAAGTGTTCGGCTTTACACCCTCTTTCCACAGTTTGACCCCACAGGCGGGTGTCCCACATCTACTTCTCTGTTGCCTGAACCACAAACCAGTCCTGACATTTTTTTAAAAATTCTTTTTGGTTTCAGTCTTTTCCCCTGTCATTTCCTTTCAGTCACTTCTTATTCTCAAATAGTACATGAAGTTCAGTTTAAATCATTCCTCGCGTCCTCCTCTCCCTGAAGACGACGATCAACTAGCATCTGGTTCAGCGTTGCGGGGTAGCCAACTAACCCCATCTAAGAGCAACTTCCTGAGATGTCAGAGGGCCTTGTGTTTTTGCATTCACTGGGGATAGGGAGGGAGAGTGTCTCCGTGTGCGTGCGTGTGGAGGGGAAGGGGGGGTATCCTCTGAGTCCACACTGACCCCTTTTTCTTTTCTGAGGCCCGAAGATGTTTTCTCTTAGGGATTGATGTGACTCCCACGCAAAGGAAGAGTGCATTTCCCCTCAGCAGAGAGCAGGATATCAGGAATTTTAAAGTCCTAACTACAAAGTATGTTTATATGAATGAAGCGCAACACCACTGAATGCACATATGACCAATTGTAGTGTCTTCTGAATCTCAGCCGATCAGAAAACATGGAGAAGGATATGGATGAATTAACTTACTTGCCTTTGGGAAATTTACAATTCCCTTAAATCTGAAGGTTCGGGAACTCAAGTCACCACAACACCAGTGAGCGTCAACTTGAAACTGAAGCCAACAAAAGCAGATTGTGTAGTTTCTTCTCCTCTTCCATCACCATCCTCTTACAATACACATGTACTTCTAAATGGGTGAATTAATCTTGGCATCAATTTGTTATAAAAGTGGCGGAACACTGGAGATTGAATTGTGCAAGATATTTTACCGTAATGCTGTTGACTTGATAGAGTCCTGTCACTTAGCATTGTTACCTCCCTTTAATCATGTATACGTTTTCAGGTAATGTAATTATGAGACTCTGGACGGAGCATAATTGAATCGCAGGTAGTGAGTGAGAGGAAGAGAACGCGGCAAGACCATTTCTATTGTCTGCAGAAAGGTATAAAGCATTATGATTTAATTTTGTAGATGGCGGCTCACTTTGTTGGAGGAAACCATTAGAGGGATATCAGGGAAGTTTGGTTTACTTTCGTGAGACCTCGCTATTCCCTTAAAGGGGGGGGCTAAGTTTCATCCAAACATGTATACGAGACCTCAAATGTAAATTTGTGGAACTGACTTTTTCTTTTGTCTGGGTTTGGTGAGTAAGATTGTACACTCGATCCCATCTTGTTTGGTTAACGTCTCTCAAATGTTTACTTTTTATTGTCTGCTGTGACTGTGGTATTGTGGCCCGCTGAAATTTGTATCCATTTTCTCAATAAATAACTATGCTTACGCCAACCATCAAAGAAAAGGTTTACATTATATACGTCAGTCTAAGAATATAATCTTAGAATGTCTACACTAACACAAACCTATGACAGCCCTTTCATTCATGTGTCATTTTAATGATTTTTAAAGGAAAAGTGCAAGATTTGGAGCTCAGCAAACTGTATTTACCAAGATAGAGAGTGATGATGTTCTAATGTAACCCCTACATCAGAAAAAAAATGTGCATTCGCCAAAACGTTGACCCATTCCTTTGAGTCCTCTGTCATACAGGCCTAGAAACCGATCAGCAACCATCGGCTGCTAATGAAAAATGTGTATTCCCCGAATGGTTGGCTAATGGTAGCTGGAGGTTGACGGTGTTGCAGGAAAAGCCTCTTTGTGATTGCTTTGGTTGTTAGCAGATTACAGATTGTTAGCAGATTCTTGTCAGCTTTAAGCTGACAGGTGAGTCATAAAAAACAGCACCAATATAGTATTTTATAGAGACAGGAATTAGTTAAAGAAACACAAAATGTTTTTTTGTTTTTGTTTATTGAATGGATGTTGAAGCTCATGTTCATGCTTTACAGACAGAATTCAGTCTCAATTTCCAGAAATTAATATTTTGGAAATTCATTTCCAAAATTACTAGTTTGCCTACTCGAACATTGACTTGAAATCTCAACAGGAGCGCATTTGACTAATTTAATAGACCACCTGTCATAAAAACTAAAAAAAACCCAGAAATCTTTTCTACATCTGTCATCAAAAAATGTCGAAAAAATATAAAAGATGTTGTTCTTTATCAGGCAAATAACAAACTGAAGTCACCCATTTTTGAGCTGGCACGCAGCACTTCCCTGAGAAGTCAGAAATTAACAGAACAGTCAACTACTAAAATAAGTTTTCTCTTCAGGAATCCATCGCTTTACTGTATTTTCAGCTTTTTTTGTAAAACAGTACAATTAAACATTCATGCATAACAACAACAACAACTTTAGCATAAAAAATATATAATTTTGATTAAAGACAGCTTGTGCGTACTGATTTATTACAGCAGCATGCCAAACAAGAGCAACCAGAGAGCACAACTTCCCCCAAAGGACAAGGGCTATAGTCTACTTTAAAACTTTGATGTTTTATGATGTTTTTATTACAACACGCTGACGTCAGCCTTTTATATACAACACGCTGATGTCTGAGCTTTGACCCATGACCCTGAAGTATTTCATACTAAAATGGTATATTTTATTATATTTATCCATATGATTGGAGCAGAATTGGCTGATATATTTTGGCTTGCGGAAGCTAAAACAATTTTGAGATATATTCATGCTGTGTGTGATTTTGTGAAACTTTACGGCGTCACTGTGACGTCATAGGGTATTATGTTGAAAAAGTACAAAACAAAGTGCACCGTACAGCTACCATGCCCTTTCATATGATCAAAATGTGATATTTTTTTATTATTTTTTTTCAAGGTCACATGCCTAGCATAGACTCATGTCCCCCAAGACCTAGCATATTGTTGTGAAGTTTAAAGCCGATACATAAAAAGTGAGGGTAACATAAACTTTTTCACATTTGGCGTGACCTTGACCCAATTTTCAAGTTGTTATTGGTGTCTACAGACACATAAATTTGAACATCCCTTAAAAAAAAGCTGTACATGCTAGATGGCTACCAAACAGACAGACAGACAACTGACCCCCCCCCCTCCTCCCAGTACTGGTCATTAACAATACTGTTTGTTTAGGGCAGCTGTGACATATCTGGTGGTATTGTACAGTATATGTATTAATATTTACAAATATTTAGAACAACATTGTTGTTGTTTTGTATGTGTGTATGTATGAATGATGAACCAAAGACAGTTTTCCATTGATCAGGATAATTACGTTATTCTATTCTATTCTATTCTATTCTATTCTATATTCTCTTTGTAAAAAATTATTGATGATATAATGAGATAATTATCTCAAACAATAAACAATAGTTTCTTTTTTCATGTAGTCATGCAGATGCCATAGCCTCAAGAAACCGATATGTGCTCGCACAACCTTGAGTTCCAGCACTAGTTCCCATCAAAACAGCGATATGCGACTGCACATTTCCGCGAGCTTGGATGACTCATGATCGGGTTTATCGGGTCCTTTGTCACTTGCTGACTGGGTTCTGATCAACGCAGCTCAATCAATGTTTTGTGCCGCTTACAGTGTTGCACACTTACATATATGCTAGGTCACACACCCACACACACTCATGCCACACAGAGGCATGAGGCAGACCTGCCACTCCCTGCACCTACCTCCTGGACATTTTGTGACGACAGTACAGCTGGAACGAGTGAAGCAATCTGCAATTAGTCTTTGTCACAGTATCAGTTACATCATAAGAAACCCCACCCTTAACCTTGCATTATAGCAGGCTGCAGACAGTAGGTTACATTTCAGAATCAACGGTTTATAGGAAAAGCAAACCAACTAAACAGGTTCCAGTCATTTTCAGTCTGCATGTTCATTTCCCAACTAGTTACGGTTTGACTCTTTCAGAACGAAGGTAGCTTACCGCTTCTGCAAACTTTTATTGCATGTGATTCAACATGAGTCATTGTACTTGGAGAAGGTTCTCAGGTTAAAGTGTAACACACATTATTCCCAGCAGAATTATGGAGCAATCTTTCAGATTTGAACAATTATGTCCCCGCAGCCCGACCTCATTTCTTTTTCTTTTGTTGTTCCAGGAAGTCCATTTATGGTCATGGACTATCAGATCATTTACCACCTGCAAGAGAGTTGTGAAATCACCAAGTGGACAAGGAGAATTTTTTACTGTGGCTGTGTGCCTGCTTGCTCGACCAATTGGCTGTTTTCTTTTCTTCCTTGTTTGGCACTCAAGGTCTGAACTTCCCTTGGAGGAAGTTTGTTGAAAAATCAGCCTCACCTGCCTTTTTCCACCTTTACTGCTCATTATAACTCAAATAGGGAACAGGCTGTATATATATAACTGGGAGATATGCATGCATATATATACTCTATGCGATTGTCTCTGTTTGCAAAATGGCATTCAGGATTTTCAAATAAGGTTTATTAATATTCACAGCTGCAAAAACCCGACAACCTTTTGTTTATTACAGTTTGGTTTTTGCAATCTGACTAATAATTAGAGGACTAATTACATCTCACATGGCTCTTCTAATTAAAACCGTCAGCTTGCTTTTGCTCATCAGCCTCAGTTACTCGGGTGTTGGCTGCTGGACTGCAGGGTTCATGTCAGGGAGAACCCTCAGGGACTAGCTAATGAGGAGGAAGAAGAGGGAGGGCGGTTGACAGCTGTTTGTGCCTAATTCTCACTGATTAGCTTCCTTTTGCACTTAGTGTGTATGAACCCAGCACAATATCATAAGTGAAGCACACAGTGCAATTGAAAATCGCAGTTTTATCCTTTGATACCAGTTGAGAAACCCTGTTCTTTTCCCTCAGTGGTGTGAATCACATGTGCCTCGGTTAGCACAACTGCATGAGCTGTTATGTGTTGTGAGGTGTGTCTGAGAAATCGGACCAAATTGTTTGGCTTTCTTTTGCAGTCAAGAGCAGGCATGTTTGGGAATGTGCTTTAGGGATTACGCCAGCACAGCAATTTCTAATAACCACGAGGAAGAATATTTAGTTTTTCAGACTTAATTGCTCGAGTGAACCCATAATTTAAATCTCAATCAATTACTTGCTTATGTTTGTATATATGTGTGTGCGTGTGCGTGCGTGTGTGCGTGTTAAATAGCTGTTGCAGTGATTAACTCTGCTGGCTTTCTCTTCATTGCCAGTCAGAACCTGTTTGACCAGCTTGGGATGCCTAAACACGCATAAGAGAAGATGAGCTGTTCTTTAAAGACATCCCTTTTTTCATTATAAAATCCATTCATTCATTAAAACGAAACACTACCTTCCTTATTCAAGCATTTGTATTATGTAACACTAAATAGGCGAACTTATCACCCCATTATTGTTCTCTGGGAACTGAAAACTCAAAGAGCATTCGTTCATCAGCATTGTTTAAGCACTAAATTGTGTTTTGTCATGTCATGAATCCTGTGCTAAAGTCAAATATGGTTAAACTAGAAATTAGACTTTAAATTTTGAGATGTAGACATGTGAATCACCACAAAAAAAAACTCATTGCGTTGGTGACACACCAGAGCTTTTCTGGAGAACACCACAATGGGTTGGACTTACTGGTCACAGGGATTGTTTTAACCAGCCTTCATACAAGTGGAAAGATTGAGACCTTTGTCAGCATAAAAACACGCAGCTGACTTTGACTCGTGACCCAGAACTTAACTCGTCACTGAGATTTGATTTTGTTGTAGATGCAGCCCAGATCTGTTATTTTCACATGAAAGCGTGCCAAGTTATGACTGCACAGACTAAATTCTCCAACAGACACACGCACACACACACACACACGCACACACACACACACACACACACATACACACGCGCACACACACAGAAAGTCATAAACGGAGCCAGCGTGTTGCGTAAGCAGGGGATGTTTCTGACTGATTGCACTGTGGGCCTTGGTTTAAATACTTTTGTGGCTCTCCACTGTATGATTTACAATCTGAATCTTGTAACATTTAAATGAAACAATAATGAATTCTCTTTTCCTGCAGTGTGCCAAGGTGTAACCAATCGTTTAAGTCTTCTGGGAACTAAAGAGGACCACTACAGGAACATGGTGAAGACCTACAGCAACTGCACCGTAGTCTTGGAAAACTTGGAGATCACATACATGGAGGATCACCGTGACCTGTCCTTCCTCCGGGTAAAAGCTGCACTTTGCTAGGAGTTGAGGATAAGCATGCATGTAGCAGATTAGAGAAAGGGTGCGATTAAAAGTTGTCCAAGCCCCTTGTACTTGGATGTGTGTAGCCTCTTGCATCGCTTCAGTTCAGATAATTAAAATCAGTGGAGAGTGAATAGGTATGATGATTCGGTGTATTTCTAATGCTGTGGATGGAGCTTTGCTTAAGGTTGTGCAGGGTTTTGAGCACTGGGCACACACTCTCTGCAGGTTTGCACACACAAAGACAGAAAAGCATACAGTCAGCAGATATTATTCTGCAGTTTTAAGGCTTTGTTTCCATTGATATTAAGAGGAAGAGTCTTAAATGGTGTCTCTTTTTAAAGTCCTATTTTTTCATCCTTACTTGTCTTTCTCATCACTTTACACCTGCCCAGCATCCACAGTCCAGATAAGCCCATCTCTGAGCCGACCCACTATGCTAATTAAGATCACCAGGAGTTATTGGGGCTCTGTGTATCACCTCTTGAGCAACATACTGTACATACTGTGCTAATCATTTTATTAGTAGAACTGGTGGGCTGTCTGTAGCCTTAGGGGTAGACCTGAGGCAATATAGTCTGGCTGAAAGTTTTATGATTCAGTGCCAATGACATGTTTTTGGCTTGTCAGCACGTCTGTCTGGTTTTTATGAATTTGATATGTGAAGAACACATCGAAGGAATCCCTTACATGAAATATCTCAAGAAAGATGTCAAAAATAAAGGTCACCTTGACTTCACGAAACACATTATTTTGCCATAACTCAAGCATTCATATGCTATTGATGACCGCTTCTCACCAGAATAGTACAGAATAGGATTACAATGATAAAGGGATGACATGGACACGTAAACTGAAACTTGACTGGTTAGCAAATACATACAGCTGTGAGTCTTATTCTAGTTAGACTGAAATCCTGATTTAATTTATAAGATTTTGAGTTGACAATGTGGAGTTAACCCTACATCTCATAGCTTTTATTTGTATTTTCTTATTTTTAGCATCCATCACTTACACTATATGAACAAAAGTATTAGGGCCACATCTCTTAATCTTTGAACTCAAATGTTTTCAGTCCCATTGCAACAGGCGTATAAAATCGAACACCTAGCAATGCTGTCTGCATTTAAAAACATTTGTGGAAGAATGGGTCATTCTAAAGATGACACTGAATTTGACTTTGGTACTATTTTAGGATCCCACTATTGCAACGAGTCAGTTTAGAAAATTTCTTCCCTTCCCATCAATGCAACTCAGCCTTAAAGTGGCAAGTTAAAGGCCGGGGTCACTGATACCTGAGGTGCACGGTGTGCAAAAGTCACCAACACTCTGCCAGAGGAGGTTTAAAACTGCTGAGCTTTAAACATCCTCTGATATTAACATCAGCACAAAACCTGCGTGCTGGGAGCTTCATGGTATTTTTCCATGGCTAAGCAGCTCCTTTAGGTGTAATGTGTAGGTGTCCCTGTGCTTCTGACCATTAATTACACATCGCTACCAGTCAAACTGAATGTGATTTTAGCACAATAAAAATAGGGTCAGTCTTTGTCTGGCAGTGTAATGGACCACCAGTTTCAGTTTTCTGTTAAAACATTAATGTAAATTTATATAAATTCAGGTCACAGAAAATACAAAAGTTTTTCTTTTTTAATTCAAATACAAGTCTGTCTTTTTTTTTTCTTCCAGTCTATCAAAGAAGTTGGTGGCTACGTCCTGATCGCCCTCAATACAGCATCCAGGATTCCTCTGGAGAACCTGCGCATCATTCGAGGCCATTCTCTCTATGATGGAAGTTTTGCTCTTTCTGTGATTTCCAATTATAACAAATCTACCAATCAGGGCACCAATCAGCTTCTTCTGAACAGCCTGACAGGTAGGATGACCTCTAAATAAACAGGTTTTATATGACAGTCAGCCAGTATTATAACAAAATATATAAATACTCTAGTGTGTGCATGTGTGCGTAGTATTTCATATGAAGTTTTCTTTTTGCAGAAATTCTGAAAGGAGGAGTAAAGATTCAGATCAACCACCTATGCAATGTGGAAACAATCCAGTGGTCCGATATTGTTAATGTTGGCAACATCAGCATTGATCCAACTTCTAGAAAAAACAAAAATTGTAAGTATTACTTTACACCAGAAGACAAAGAGATAATTTGTTGTGAGTTAAAAGGTTTTTAAGTTGTTGCTTTGCAATGTTTCTTTTTCCACAGGTGGAAAATGTGACTCAAGCTGCTTCAATGGCTCATGTTGGGCACCTGGTCCTCAAAACTGTCAGACTTGTAAGCTCTGTTTTATTACTTGTTAGCTTATTGACTGCAAACAATAGCAAGGTAAAACACATTTGTGCGCACAGTCCATCAGTTTTTCATAATTTGAACATGTTAAAAGTACTGTAATGCACAGTGGTGATAGGGCATCAGAATCAAAAGCAGAACAAATTCATTCCTGGGATTGGACACTCCACTCAACTTCTGCTGCTCTCATCTCCAGTGACAAAGCTGAACTGTGCCCAACAGTGCTCTAAGAGGTGCAAAGGACCTTCCCCAAGTGACTGTTGCAATGAGCACTGTGCCGCCGGGTGCACGGGACCCAGAGCTGAAGACTGTCTGGTGAGACAAAGACACTTTTAAAAGGAGCCATTCAGACAATGGCTGAACATAAAAGAAAAAATGTTGTTGTGCGACATCGTATAAACATGTGACCAAATCCTGTGTTTACCAGCCAATGTTTTAGTTATGCCTTGCTAATATAGGTCAGATCCCCTTTTGCCTTCAAACGACCTTAAATATTCATGGCATTGATTTTACAAGGTACTAGAAACTTTCTTCAGAGATTTTGGCTCATGCTGACATGATAACATCACACAGTTACTGTGGATTTCTCATCTCAGTACAGTGAACTCATTGTCATTGTTAACCGCTGACAATAATCCATATTTCATGTGGTTTGTTCCCAAATTTGACTCTATCATCTGAATGTTGCCACAGAAAGACTTTTTTCTGAGGTAACATTTTTCCAATCTTCTTTTGTCCAATTTTGGTGAACCTGTTTGAATTGTACCCTCATTTTCCTGTTTTTAGCTAATAGGCGCAGATGTGGTCTTCTGCCGCCGTAGCCCATCTGCTTCAAAATTCGACGTGTTGTGCATTCGTGGATGCTCTTTCTGCATACCTTGGTTGTAACAAGTGGTTATTTGAGTTAGCCTGGCCTCTAATCTCGCATTTTTAAGCACTGATGATTTCTGCTCACTGGGTATTTTCTCTTTTTGAGAACATTCTCTGGAAACTGAAAGAGATTGTTGTGTATGAAAATCCCAGTAGATCAGCAGTACCTAATATACTCAGAGCAGCCTGTCTCATACCAAGAACCAAAAGTCTCTTGAATCACATTTCTTTCTCATTTTGAACTTCAGTAAGTCGCCTTGACTACGTCTACATGTCTAAATGTACTGACTTGCTGCCATGTGATTGGTTGATTAGATATTTGCAGTAACTAGCAATTGAACAGGTGTACCCAGTGAGTGTATTTGTATGTAATGTTACAACTTTGGTCTCCCACAGACATCGACCTCAAAACTTGTCGGCCAGGGTAAAAAAGCCCTTTTTTAAGGCTCCCAATCACAGAGAAACCAACACAAAGTCATCAAAACTAATAAAAAACTGTTCCCAGTAGCAGAATTACGTAGTGTAAGTGTTGGACTTACACTATGTAATTCTGCTACTCCATAATTTCTTGAAGAACACCACACAGAATAAAGCACTCACTTTCAGACATCGGTTTTTATCATCAGAAGTTTGTTATTGGTTTCAGTGGAGATGAGATGCAGAACGTCTGATTAGATCTTTCGCTTGGCAGTGCCTTGAATAACAGCGTCTGTTCTGCCTCTCTGTGCAGCTATGAGTATTAAGCCAAGGCTGTGATAGAAGAATGCAGTGTTATCATTAGTGCGGGGCTCTGTTTTGGTCCCAGTGTGCTAGATGACGCTTGTTTGTGCTGCAGGCCTGCCGGGACTTCCAGGATAACGGGGTGTGTAAGGACTCCTGCCCAGGCCTTATGCGTTACGACCCCAACCTGCATCAGCTGGTTCCTAATCCTCATGGAAAGTACAGCTTCGGGGCCACCTGTGTCAAAAGCTGCCCACGTAAGGCCGGCTTTAACCAGATTATTATTATTTTTTTATTTTAGTTTTCTCGCCAATTTCTGCTAAACTTTAAATCCTCCTAGACAGATATATTACGTTAGCCTACATTTAAGCGTGCAGTGTAGCTATGCCTCAACAGTCGAGATAAATAAATTTAAATAATGGGTTCCAATCGCCAATATGAAGCTCATCATGCACGATTACACGTTTGTTCCACAGTGCGGTATGCTGAACAGTTGCCCAGGTTGTCCTTCAGGGTTGTTAGACATTCAGTCGTTACAGTTTGTCCAAGTTTAATTTTAAACTGTATAAACAAGAAAAGCAAATGATTGAGTGTGTTAATGCAACAACTGCTTTTTATCATTTTAACTTGCACAGGTCTGTTCCTGTATTTCTGTTTATATTCTATCATCATTATGCATCTCTAGTTAAACTGCTGCATAACTAATAAAAGATTATTTGCTGCAGAAAATAAAATAAAATTTAGATTTCTCCAATTTTGTTCCTCCCAGATATTTTAATATGATTTTAAGATGATTTATGATCCATCTAGTGCACGATGAATATGAGATTATCATCATTATCAGCTTAAATTTTGCATATTTTTCCAGGTAATTATGTTGATTCTGATCACGGAGCATGTGTGCGGACGTGCACAGGTAACACATATGAGGTGGATGTAGGAGGAGTCAGGAAGTGTGCCAAGTGTGATGGACCGTGTCCAAAAGGTAGGAAGATAAGCTGTTACTGTGCAATCTGAACAAATATTTCTCACCCTGTACAAAAACAGTTTGGAGAAGTTGACTAAGATGCTAAAGACAATTTTCCACAGAGGTTAAGCTGTAAAATGTAAATATGACAGAATGCAATAATTTGTAAATCATTTAACCTTTTTTTTTAAACTGAAAATAGTGCAAGAAAACAAACAAATGTCGAAACAGAGTATTTTTATTGTTTTTAACTTGATGCAAACAACTTCAAAAAGTTGGGACGGCAGCATGTTTACCACACTGTAAGCGCTAATGGGAATTAATATCACTCCTGAATCTTTATGATGAATGCCGTATCCTGTATGTGTCAGGAGTATCGGAACAGCTGAGACGCATTTTTTCAAAACACCGCCAGTGGACACTCTTTCAATGATGAGGACGTACACATCCTGGACCGGGAGGAACGCTGGTTTGAGCGTTCCTCCCTGTCCAGGAACGCTCAAACCAAGGAGGTCATTTACGTGAAAAGGGAAAGACCATCTCTGAATCGAGAAGGGGGCCTAAGGGTACATCTTTCACCATCTTACAATGCTGTGATTGCAGCCATTCCCCAACTCTCTGTGAGTGGTACTCATGGCCATTGATCAATGGCCTTTGATCAGTTGTTGTTGATCAATGGTCATGACAATTTGCATATTATGTGGATGATTGAGCATGCATCAAGACACATTATAATGAATGCATTTTAGACACATGCATTAAATGCATTTAAGATTTCTATTTCAAAGACGTCATGCATCCTGAAGCTATTTCTGTTTGGTTTTATATTCAGAGGAACACAGATACAGTGCAATACAACTGAACAACATTTTAATTCATCTCAGTCATTTTAAGGCATTTTAAACAACTGAGATGAATTTTTAAAAAGCACTAAATCACTTCACTAGGTATGGCTTATTAAAATGTTCAAGATGACCTGCTGAAGTGAACATCAGAATGGGAAAGACTTGAGTGATTTTGATCGCATCATGTTTATTGAGGCCAGCTCTGAGTATTTCAGAAACTGCTGATCCACTGAGATTTTTCAGGATTTCCAGACAAAATATCCAGTTTGCTGCAGATGTCTAGGCAGTTAATGCTGCCGCTGACCATGTCTTTCCTTTATGACCACAGTGTACCCATCTTGGTTGCTTCTAGCAAGATAGTATTCCACGTCACAAAACTCCAATCGCCTGAAATTGAATTCTTAAACATGAGTTTGCTGTACTGAAATGACAAATCTGCAATAACTGTGTGATGCTATCACATCAGTATGGACCAAAATCTATGAGGAATCTATGAGAAACTATTATTAAACTATTATGATTAACTAGTATTATTAACTAGTATTTTTTATATTTTTTTAGCGTGTAATGGACTTGGAACAGGAGACTTGTCTGACACTCTGTCTATCAATGCCACAAACATCGGCTCCTTTGAAAACTGCACCAAAATCAATGGTAACATCAACATCATCCACACATCGATTTATGGGTAAGTCTGGGCTATGACTAGCATTGCTGCATTTGTGCTCGATCACCTTTACCAGCAGTCAGTACGGTGTATTTTTTCATTTTCAGGGATAAATTCACCAAAACGCCAAAGATGGATCCTGCCCAGCTTCATGTGTTTAAGACAGTTAAAGAAATTACGGGTAAGACTGCGTAAGGCCTGAGTCATGCATCTAAATGCGTGCATCTAAACAGTTTTACAATTAACAGACCTTGTTGCTTCAGGTTACCTGTGGATTCAAACGTGGCCAAATACCATGAGCTCACTGAGTCCTTTTGAGAATCTGGAGGTCGTTCGGGGGAGAACTAAACGGTATGTTCCTCGTAAAGACCCCCGGTTGATTCGAACTGCAGTGTCACGAGGAAGAAATTAGTTTTACACAAGATGAGTGTTAGTCAACCCCATTACAAAATCTTTTCTTTTTCTTCTTATTTTGTTCTCTTTTCTCATTTGTTAGCGGAAGCCGCAGTTTGGTAGTGGCTGGTCTCAGTATCACCTTCCTGGGCCTGAGGTCCCTCAAAGAAATCAGTGACGGAGACGTGTTTGTCACTAAGAACTCTGAACTCTGTTACACTGATGCAAAGCACTGGCAGAAGCTTTTCAAATCACCACACCAAAGTGTTAACATAGAGGACAATGCCAGCGCTGCCACCTGCGGTAAATTCTGTTTGTCTCACACTGGCTTCAGTCGCATCTCTGCTGTTGTTGTTACTTTTGATTATGCGCTGCATGAGCGAAATTTAATTACAGGAGCCTAATTTCAAAATTGGATAATTATGTGGGAAAGATCTCTCGCTGAGATTGTGTGTTTGGGTTTCAGCTCAGAGGAACGACACTTGTGACAGGAAGTGCACCGCGGAAGGCTGCTGGGGTCCGGGCCCCAGAATGTGCCTTTCGTGCCGCGACTACAACCGCGACGGGAGCTGCGTCGACTCCTGCAACATCCTGGAGGGGTGAGGGAGGCGTCTCTCTGACTGCCTTTATTAAGCTTTGAAACAAACAAGTTAAAAGCACGACTGGTCTCCATGCTGTACACTTCACTCCGTCTATTTTTGTATTTCCAAGACTTTGACACTAGACGAGCCTGAGGATTAATTGACAGAAAAAGAAAAGCAGATGTGATCCGAAGCATTTTGAAGTTCAGTCTCCAGTGAATTTAAGACAAACACTGGAGGCGAAACGGCACAGTCGCTCACATCTGTTTATCCATGGAGACCTCTGTCAAACAAAGGATCTCGACGTGCTTACAGTTTAACTCCTGTCCTCCAAAAAAAAAAACAACACATGTAACAGTTTCAAACTCGGCATGTCATGCTTTGTAATTGTGTGGGGATTTTTTTCTTCTTGTTTTTGCAGAGAGCCGCGCGAGACAGCTGTGAATAAAACCTGCATCAAGTGCCACCCCGAGTGTCAGCCCATGAACGGGACCATAACCTGCGGTGCGCCTGTATGTTTGCCATCAGCAGCTAAACTAATATTACAAAACAAAACACTTCACAGTTGTGCTAAACAGTTATGTGAGCGTTGCTTAGAAGAGATTAACAGTTGTGGAGCGTGAAATCCAATCCACACGCGTTAGTTCTGCAGATTTGTCAGTCAGCAGCGGCTTTGATCGGCTGTAATACAGCGCAGCCACAAGATGTGCGATTTTTTTTGTTTTGTTTGTTTGTTTTGTTTTGTTTTCTTTGTCTTTTACTTTGATAACTGTGAAATACACCAGCCAATTATCAAAAACAGAAGCACAACCTGACAAAGAGAGAGCGGGAGGCAGATCTGGGGAACGTATTAAATTATTCAGGCGTGATCAGTGCATTGAATTGTCTTTCCACTGGCCTGAACTTTAAAAAAGAAAAGACAAGAAACATCTAAGTTGACTGCACGGGTCGTATTTGCCAAAGTTTTGCTTTGAGAAATTATTACTATGAGACAGTGTAGTTTACCAAATATTTATAACTGCTCTCAATAGAGTCGTAAACATAATGAATCTTTATCTTTTTTTTGCTTTCAGGGGTCTGCTTACTGCACTAAATGTGCCAACTTCAAAGATGGACTGTTCTGCGTGTCCCGCTGTCCCCAAGGCGTGCTGGGGGAGGACGACGCGCTAGTGTGGAAATACGCAGATGAGCAGAAAGTGTGCCAGCTATGCCACAAAAACTGCACTCAGGGGTAAAAAAGCACTGCTCAGCTGACCTGAGAACAGGCACAGCATTTCCTCTGTTTTGCAAACATTTGTCTGTCGTAACAGATGCAGAAATGTGCCCCGAGCTTGAAGCGTCCACCGAGGCTGTTCTTGGTCTTCTGATTAAAATCAGACACCCCGAGAGACATTGTTATTCAAGACTGCAGGACTTTTGAGTGGTTTTGTGTGTTTTTCCATTTAAAAGAAACCGATTATGCCGGACATCATTTCTTCTTCTTTTAAATGCTTTTTGGACCTCTAAAATACTTTGGCATGCAGAGGAGTTTGTGGCCGGCTAAAAAAACTACTAAAGGTATTTTACGAGTATATCCACCTTTGACCTACTTCAGCTAGAAGCATTTTGTGTGTATTCACATTTATGCTACAATCATCAGTTAATCAGTATATATATTTAAGTGTATATACACCTCAGCTATACCAAAGGAAAATTATCTCAAGTCTGTTAGTAAATCTTATTAAACACAAGAATAAATACCTCATATGAGTTTTCCATATAAAGGTTTTTCCGTCTTTGAGCGTATTCTGACAGAGGATGGAGAGCACCTGGTCGCTTCAAGGTCCTCATGGCAAAGAGATGGGCTAATTGGCAGGGAGTGAGGTACACAAGTCCTCTGGACCTCATAGGAGACTCGTCAGAGACAGTATGAGTTGGTAAACAAGAAGAAAACTGAAAAATACCAGATTTTCTGAATACCTGCCAGAGTAGACCGAGGAGGAGAATTCACCGATTGGGTGAGCTAGACTCCCCTCGAGAACCCTGCGGCAGGTCCACCTTTGATTGTGTTCAAGTGTGTGTGTGTGTGTGTTTTTTTTCCCCAAACAAGCCACATTTAGTCTCTCTTTTTCTGATTGTACTGTCATGAACTTCAGTTTCCTTTAACATGCCAACTAAGCCCTGTAGAGTCTGAGATGTACCTTGTGGGGTTTCTCTGACCTTGGGGTGAGTTTGCTGGTGTCCAATCCTGGGAAGATTGTGGCATTTTGTTAACACACACCTGAATGCGCCAGCGATTCTCACACTTACTGGCATTCAATTAAAGTGCTTTTGATTAGCTGAATTCCTTGAGACAACCGGATTAGATTCCTGTGAAAAACTTTCTCTTTCAGACGACTGTACGCTGTTTTTGCAAGTCTGTAATACATTTGAGAACAAAGAAATAATAGCAACAGCAGAACTAAAAGCAGACGCAATTTTCACAATGACAGAGGATCAGTGTTAAGCCCAATGAGTAACTTGGGAAGTCGTCTGAGATACCTTTAAACCACTGAAAGCTGCGGTGTTAACGAGCCTCAGTGACTGTTACGAAGAAGAACAGGATGTGTGTTTCCACAACTGGGTTTAGTAGTTTCATAAATAAACCGCTGGACTGCATGGAAATAAACAGTCCCTGGTTGACCCCAGTGACTGATGCATTGATTGAAAGTATTTAGTCTTGTAGGCATTTTACTGAAGATTCTGGTGCTTAATGTGGCAGAAATGAAATCAAGCACGCTGGGAAGTGTAAGCGTGGCAACAGTATTTGTATTTGGTTGGTTGCGATGTGTTTCTCATAGGAAAACAATGCCTCTGTGCTGATTTTGTCAGTTACATTAGACTCTTTGCACTCATTTGTTTACAGGTGCGTTGGACCTGGTCTCGAAGGCTGCCATAGTAAAGGGTGAGTAAACACAGCAACACAGATTACTGCTTCTTAGGGATAAGTTAACTTTGCCTGAGGTAGATGTGGTAATCACATTTCTGCTTTCTGCTGAAACTCACAAACGCACTCTGTTGACATCCCCCCCCCCTGTTTTTCAGCCCCCCTGGTCTTTCCATGGTCGCGGCTGGTGTTGTTGGTGGGCTGCTGGCCGCTCTCATTGCAGGCCTGTCTGTTTTTGTGTTGTTCCGCCGACGCCACATCAAGAGGAAGAGGACCATGCGTAGACTGCTCCAAGAGAGAGAGGTAAGCTGAGTCACCGCGCTTGGAGGAGTGCATTGAGATGATGAAGGAAATGTCAGGATTCATTTACAGCTATCAGTCTGCACTGTATGCTGAGACAATATGCAAGACTGTGATTTCTTCTCTGTAGTTGGTTGAACCCCTGACTCCAAGTGGAGAGGCACCAAACCAGGCTTTGCTGCGGATCTTGAAGGAACCCGAGTTTAAGAAAATCAAGGTGCTGGGATCAGGAGCTTTTGGTACCGTTTACAAGGTAAAAAAAAGAAGACGAAAAAACACACCCCAGAGTTGTTTCTTTTTTGTTATAATTAAACCCCAGTGCTTTACTGAATCGGGGCTGTCTCAGAGCCAGAACCAACACACCGTCAGCGTTTTCACTCATCTGCTACATCTGTTGTCAGTTTTTCTGTTATAAAAGCACATTTTTAACTAGACAGATCATGCACGGGTGACTTCACTCATGTGTTAATTTGGGTATATGCGTTTATGCAGTGACATTCTGGAAACTCTCCTTCCCTGTGGGGACAAAACACTGGTCTCCTCAAGGTTAACCATTTATTTTAGGGTTCGGTTTTAGGTTAGCGTAACTCTCCAGAGAGAGAGGGAGCGACTGTAGGTCCGCTCGATGTTCTTCTGTGCATGCGTGCTTTTGTATTTCTGCCCGTTTTACACTTTTTGACCTTCGTAGTGTGGACAGTTTTGCAAAGAATGGACTGCAAACAGAATACGAATGCACTGTTTACTGTATGTTTGAGAGCAGGTGTAGCTTTGGCTTGCACATGCATGTCAATATTTGTACTTGTACTGCACTGTGTATGCTAACATTTACGCATATGCTTGTGCGCTCACTTGATGATTCAGGTCTAATTGCAGCACATAAAATAAAATGCTTGTGTCCATGCAGGGTCTGTGGGTCCCGGAGGGAGAGGACGTGAAAATCCCGGTCGCCATCAAGGTTTTGAGGGAGGCCACTTCCCCAAAAGCAAACAAGGAGATATTGGATGTAAGTTACTGTAATACTCAATTGGAGCTGAACACAACAGCTCACTTGAAAGTATAAAATATATAAAAGTTACAAATGTTACGCACATTTTTTAAGGAATTATCACAACGTTTTGACTCAAAACTACATCAGCCTGAAGGAGTGATAGTTGTTGGCTGCTTTTTGTCAAATTTCCACTAATGTGTAATCTAGCTAATGGCCACTTGTTTTCCTTGTAATGGAGAACGTGTCTGTTTACATGGCATCCGTCTTCTGGGACTGCTGGAAATGGGATTAATTCATGGGAAGGCAGCATGTGGGCGTTGGTGTAATCCAAGGCTGAGGTGTTCTGGAAAGGAATGCTGTGCTGATGCAGTGCCGAGAAAGCAGCCTGTGTTAAATGCATTATGCACACAGACAAATGTGCATCTCGGATCCTGTGATTTTTGTGGTTCTGCTGCTCAGTCACTGCACGTCCGCTCGCTGTGGTGCACACAAATGTCATCTCAGCTTCGAGACTTAAGGGCAGTCTTTCATTTTAAGGGAGAAAGTGGTTGGAAACCTTGTTTTCATCAGGCTGTCTGAATTGCAAGCCCCAAGCCAAGAATTTATTGAGCAATACCGATATCGTATTAGGCATGTAGAAAATATTTTATGTCAGGAAACTAGATAAAGTTCAGTTTGAATTACTGCTTGCAGTGGTTTCCTTATCCCCATTTTTTAAATTCTTAAAGTAGTTTGTCTCTTTTGATCATTTCCACTGTCAAGCAATAAAATACACAACTGCTGGTTCTGTATTACTTCTCCTAAGAAACATATCGCCTGACACCGGGTATCTCAAAATATTTCTTGTTTATCATTTTACAATGATATCTCTACCAGTATTTACATGGGAAAGAATAAGCCACAGGACGTTTGAATAATTAAAAATGTATTTTCTTGCTTTTGCACTTTGAAGGGAACCTATGCTTTCTTTTACCTACTTAAACACACATAAAAGGGATTCCTGTGATCTAAAAGTTCAGGTGACAGGCTATCCTAAACACTTGGTTATGGGTTTACCTCGTGGTTTCTTTTTTTCTTTTAACACTCTTACATAAATCCGATAATGGCATGGCATGGATTTCCGAAATGGCTTCCATCACTGGGTTTCCTCCCAGAAGTCCTTTAAAAGGAAGAGGGCGCTAAGCAGACACGAGCTCGTGGGCTGCATAAACGGCTAATACATAAAGAAGAGAAATAAAGATCATTTTGAATTGTAAATCATGTAAATCATTTATATCACCTTACAGGAAGCTTATGTGATGGCCAGTGTGGACCACCCCCACGTGTGTCGTCTGCTGGGCATCTGCCTCACATCCACGGTGCAGCTCATAACGCAGCTCATGCCTTATGGCTGCCTGCTGGATTATGTCAAAGAGAACAAGGACAATATTGGCTCCCAGTACCTGCTCAACTGGTGTGTGCAGATAGCCAAGGTAAGAGGGAAAGTTCATAAAGGTATCACATTACAAATGAGTAATCTG